>CAUYRT010012366.1:0-45567 GCA_963574885.1 Lepilemur ruficaudatus
CATTCAAAAATCTACTCTGTACACAAGATAAGTCAACTTGAGTGGTAATATATTTTGGGAAATCAGTTCACTACAAATTGTGACTGTAAACATTGTACTGTAAATGCTTTGTAGTTTTCCCCCAATAAAAAAAAAAAAAGAGAAAAAAAAAATAAACAAACCAACCAAACTGAATGAAATGGTGCTTTAGAACTCCCAGGACCTGAACCACTAAGGGGAAGATCTAAGAGTGGGAGCAGGGCCCTCTGCACCCAAGTCAGCCCCGCTGGCTGCCAACAGCAAGTGAGTTGCTTCCCTGAGTTTTGGGAGAGGTGAATATTCTGGTGTCAAAAATATGGACGTGAAAACAGGTTGACTTGAGTTCAAATTCCAGCCCTACTGCTTCCTAGTTGAGGGACTTCAGCCCCTTACACAGCTCTCTTTTCATTATTTATTTTCTCTTCTTGAATGAGTAATACTTTTATTTTTGCAGGTTTACTTATTTTTGAGACAGAGTCTCACTCTGTTGCCTAGGCTAGAGTGCTGTGGCATCACCCTAGCTCATAGCAACCTCAAACTCTTCTGCTTAAGCAATCCTCCTGCCTCAGCCTCCTGAGTAGTTGGGACTACAGGCGCTTATCACCATGCCTGGCTTATTTTTCTATTTTTAGTAGCGACGGGGTCTTGCTGTTGCTCAGGCTGGTCTCAAACTCCTGAGCTCAAGTGATCCTCCCACCTTGGCCTCCCAGAGTGCTAGGATTACAGGCATGAGCCACCACGCCCCGCCTATTTTTGGAGATTTAAACAATATAAAAATAGTTGTGCTTAGAATCTTGTTCTTTCCTCTGTCCCCAACCATCTTGCTCACCTCACCCCAACCATTGTCACTGGTGTCTTCCTTCTGGTGCATTTTATGCAAACATAAGAAGCAAATATAAATATATATTATTATTTTCCTTTCTTCCTTACCCAAAAGGCATCATATTAATACTATATACATTATCTTGAACATCATCTTTGTTTTTTTCATTCATAATGTCAAAACATAAAGATTTTCCTCATTTTTCATAGTTGCGTGTTATGCCATTGCATGGATGTATCACAGTTTATTCAATCGGTACCCTAACGGTGTGTGCTGTCTGGTGGATGGGCATGCTAGTCGGTGGTGCAAAGGCAATTTATGTAACCAAAGCATTTGTACCCCCATAATACTCTGAAATTAAAAAAAAAAATAATGCCACAATGAACAACAAGGTGTGCCTGTTCTGCGAGTGCTAGTATACCCTTAGGAATACCTCTGCTACGGCAAAGGATAAATGCTTCTTTAATTTTAGTAGAGCTTGAACCATGTGGTTCTGACTTAAAAAATTTGCTTTAACCAAATGGTGGTTGGAATGATGCTATCATCTTACATTAAAGCATATTTTAAAAAAGATCCTTATGAAACTTACTTTCAGGTAGTACAATACAGTGGCTAAGAGCATGACCAGAGTTGTGAACAGAGTCCAACAGTCCCATGTTTTGAATTTTAGCTCTGCCACCTAGCAGACATGCTACATGAGGACAGCTGGTTGCCCTCTCTGAGCCTCAGGCTCCATCAAGTGTAGAACGCCCACCTCATGGCATTTCAAGGTGGTTGTGAGGACGAAATGAGGCAGTGAACACCAAGTGCTTAGCGCAGAGCAGCGCTCAATAGTAGTAGCTGTTGGCTGCCATTGGGCAAAAGATTTTAAGTCTGTCTATTAATCTTTTTGTCTCTAAGAACTGGAACAGAGTTGATCTCATTGTAGGTGCTTAGTAAATATTCATTGATTGAATACTGTAGGGATACTGTCAAAGATGCAGTTGCTTGCTTTGTTCCATGTCTTCTTCATGAGGATCCCAGAAAAATACCTTTACTGGTTGTCTCAAGATGAACTGTACTTCTAAACAAGTGGTTTCATTTTATCCTATGGACACTGTAGTTTGTGCAATGGATTATGTTTCCCTCTTTTCATCTTGGCTGCTAAGAGGCTCAGAGCCAAATTGCCGTCTTCCTCTAGCAAGTATCCAGTCCTTAGGGCAGACATTTTGTAAACCTGTGTTTCTCAAACTTGGCTGTGCAATTGAATCAGTTAGGACACTTGAAAAAAATCCCAACAGCTAGATCACACCCCATACCAACTAAGTCAGGATCTCTGGGGGTGGGATTCAGGCATTAGTACTTTTTAAAGCTCCTCAGGGGATTCTAATGCATGGGCAAGGTTGAGAACAGGTATTCTAAACTAACCATACCCCTACTATAATCTCATTTTTTCCTATACTTATTTTTCTTTCATAGTACTGATTATTAATTCTCTTATCTCCTGCATTGCTCTCATCATCTTCCATACAGAAAATAAAACACAGCTTCTTATGAGTCATCATCAACAGGATGCTTCAGAATAAAGAAGGCGAGAGAACAGAGCTGGAAATCAGGTCTCTCCCTCTGGGGAAAAATCATTTATTCATTTATGCATGCATCATTCATTTACATTCAACAAATATTTATGATGTGCTTTGGACTCAGCTCCATGTTTTCGGGATCAGAATCACCTCTGTGTTTGGTGAAGATGATGTCTAAAAGAGATTCTTCCAAGAGAATACTTTTTTAGGTATATAATAATTTCAGGTTGTTTAATAGGAGCTGCATTTCTGACATTTCTTTTACCCTCCAGGGAGAATCTTGGCATTTACCCAGAGCAGCATCCTGATGTGTACCACAACAGGGCGTGGTAAAGAAACTAGAAACATGTCAGTCACTGGGAGGTGTCTTGGCCCTGGGAAACCCATGCATTTGTCTGATGAGGCATAGAGTGGATTTTGGCTTATGTCTTTCATTACTTGGCTGGGTCCTTTGTCAGATGAAAAGGTAGCAGCTGACAGCAGTAGCAGAAACGGTCTCTGTGAGAGCAGCAGGCTCAGCGTAGGAGGGCTGTGAGCCTGGGTGTGGGCTGTCATGAGAAGTTTCCTCATAAACATGGACCCATCGTGCCCAGAGCCTTGTTTTCCCTCTGGCACTGGCCAAGACGCATCCTGGCTGTGTGCAGACCCCAGAAAAGAACCGCCAACAGAGGCAACCCAGCTCAGTGGCAAGGAGGGAGAAGCAACGCAAAGAGACGCCAGAAGGCAACCGGGGACAGGGTCCCCTCGAGATTCACCGACATGTGTCTCCATGGAGGAGAGCCCGTCATGGAACGGAGACAAGCCGGGGGTAAGGAGCCATGCCTAAAAGTATTCCAAGACTAAGTCCGGCTTCCTGGTATCACGTATGTCATCAGAAGGTGTCTGGCTGGAGGGCTACTTTTGTACAATAGGTGGAAACAAGGATGCATTAAGCATCTTAAAATTGTTCCTGAACTCAGGGCTGAGAACAATCTGAATTTCTTCTCTAAATGCTGACTTCTTTGCCTGATTTTGCAGGCTCAGCCATGTGGGTAGTGCAGCAGTAGAAGCAAGCCAGCAGCAGCAGCCGCACCTAGGCTGGGTCGCACTTTCCCAGCAGGTGTCCCTGCCAAGGTGGGAAAACCGGAGATGCTCCCCAGTGGGTGCAAATATGTGGGAGGAAATTGAATAGAATTTCCTCTTGGGGTCCCCCCAGGAAGTGTGCTTCCACCCCCACTTTCCCTTTGGTTCTCATTTTCAGTTCTTCTGTGTCCTTGGGAAAGCTTTATGTTGTTAAAAATGAAATTAGAACTGAAAGGAAAGCAGGGAGCAGTTGTGGCCAAAGATGACACTGAAAAGAGGTGGAAATTGGTGGCAGCATCTTCCCTAGCTGGACTCCAAATCCTGAAATAGACCAGCAGGAAGGGACTTGGAGCAAAGCGGAGCTGCTGGCCGGGTCAGTCGCTGGGCTCCTACCTCGGGGGTGCCGCTCAGCCCCTCTCCTCTCTGACCCTTCAGTTCTTATCCCCAAAATGCACACACTCTTCCCCGATTCTGGAAAAATCTGTGCCTTTTGGAGGGGCAGGTTTTAAAGCCAAAGTGTTTTTGGTGATGTGCAAAAGCACAAAGGATGACACCAGCGCCTGGCCACGTGGTGGAGGCCGGTTCGGCTTAGACTCATTGGCCACAAGGGTAGGGGGTTGGCCGAGGGTGGGGGCTTTCCCTGGATCCTGAGTGGATCGAGTCACCTCAGAGGAGTGAGGACCAGAGTGGATGCTCGTGTTTCTTTATCAAGGAGCGAGTGCTTCAGGGAGAGGCTCCCAGCTAACACCCCTGGGGAGGGCTGGAATCCACCGGCTTTTCCTGACAGAGGGGTGTCTAGCTCACTTAGCTGGGCTCTGCCAAAGAGCCATCTGAACTCTGGCTTTAATGCTAATGTAAGGAAGTGATTATGACTGGAAACTTGAACTTGGATTGCAGTCTCTTTGGGCCCCGGGTACTCTAGTGTGCCTCTCTGGGCAAAATGGACGTTCCCAGCTCCATGGGGGGCTCACAGTGGGCGCTGTGAGGTGTGAGTTGTGGGCCTGGCCTGGTAGGTCACTCACTGCGTGACTTGGGACAACTTCCTCAGCATCTCTGGGCCTCACGTGAGAGTCTTGCTCCTTTCTACCTCAAGAAATTTTATGTAATCAAGTGTGTTATTAATTTGGTGTCATCCTTTCCCCGTAGTTTATGAAGAAAGGAAGTGGAGTGGTGGTAAAAAGAAACCCAGCGAAGCCAAAACACACATACACAAACCCCCTCGGCATCTCTCAGTTGAGTTTCACTTGTCAGAAAGTGCCGCTAAAGGACAGCTTGATTTTTCTTTATGCAGCTTGTCTGCAAATGGCACTTGAACTAAAATATTCCCTTTCATCTTTGTGACAGAAATATGATTCAGTAATTCTTTGTGAAAATGTAGATGATACGCTGCTGCCGTAGTTGCAGTGAGTTAGGTTTAAGTGGCAAATGCCTACTGATAAAGACTTAATTAAAGACACAATAGCAGTGGGAGGTCATTATAGTAATTACAGTCCTGGCTTTATTGTTGGGGCCCAGGACTGAATTGCAGCAGCACATAATTGCTGCATAGTGTCTTGGTTTGATGAGGCAGTGATCCAGCGCTGTGTACTTAGACCGTCACTTATCGTGGGACTGGGGCTTTCGTGAATGCCCTGGTTCCACTTTATTTTAGCGTAGGCTTTGTGCCTCGTTTAAAATACCTGATAAAATAAATCAGTAATTGCCTATGGGGGCGTCCTGTTTCATCTTTTTCTGGACCCATATTGGACTGGCACTAGTGGTATGTGAAGGATTACGAAGGTGCCCTGGAACTTCTTTCACAGCTGCACATCCATAAATCTTATCTTGGGGAGTTCTGAAACCTTGGAGAGGAAAAACTTGTGAGGCCAGCAACTTCCTCTTTGCCTGGGCTGGAATAGTGGATGGTGCAGCGTGAAGGCCTTCAAGGGCCTACTTTGTGAGGCACATGCAGCTGTTGTCTCTCATTTCTGAGCAAAGAAGGGGGCGCTCTCAGCACCTTCTGAGCGCTTCTACCTCCAGGTCTGTCACATTGCTTTGAGGGCCCTGCTCCAGGCCAGATCGCAGGCAGAGTACTTTTGTGCATTTAAGGACAAACCCCAGACTAAACCCAGACTTGCAGGAGAGGGCCAGGGCCTTGAACAAGTTTTTCTTTTTTTTTTGTCACATAAATTGGAATGTTGGTATCAAAGGACAAGAGTCACTAACGGTTTGCTGTTGTAGTTAAGAATATTGTCAGTATCATCTCAGAATTATGTCCAGGTGAATAACATAATGGAGGGGTAGGCTAAGCATGAAGGTGCATCAAAATGGCAGTCTTCTGCCTTTGGAAGTCTGGGATAACTAGTGTGTGGGTTATTAGATATTCTACTTATCAGTCAAAGTTGTAGAAGGTTTTATCGTTTTTCCTAAAGTCACCCTTTCTCTGACTCTGCCCCTGGATATCACCTTGCCTAATGATCCTCCAATAGGTATTTCTGCCCCTGTGCAAGGCTAATGAGATACATGGGTCAAATAAGATGAGACTCATTTAGAGTGTCTTTAGAATATCCAGAAAATACAACTCAAAAACATCTTCCCTACTGCCTTGTTGCTGATGACAGAAATGGTCCCAGTAACTTTTCATTCCTTTGGGTTGGGTTAGAAGTTACGGATACCTTTAAGATGAAAAATTGTATAGGCTGGAAGGGTCTCCTTTATCCTATCATAGGAATCCTAGGCCATCAAGGCTCAGATGAGGTTAAATAGGACCCTCACATGTCCTTCTGAGGTCCTGGATCCTGATGCTTCTTGAGCTTCTTGCCTGGTTCCTAACTTCAGCTGTTGGTTAAGGCCCTGGCTATTGGCTATTGTGTTTGGCTCTTGGCCTCTCCCAGCCTATTGGCTGGAATTAATTTTGGCTTTGCCTTATTGACTCATCTGCTGTTTCCTAGACCAACTTTGATATGTGGCTGTATCTCTCTGCCATCTACCTCCAGCAAGTCTCAGACTTGGGTTTTACCACATTTCCATCAGTGCTCAGGGCCTCAGTATAAAATGCCAATAATCCTCAAAGGATTAGATCTTCTACTTGGAACCCTTCAAGGGATTACCTTTTAAAAGGCAAAGTATTAGATCCTTGGGTGGAGAGTGGGACTGGGATGGTGGGTAGGGGAAAGAATATTGAATAGTTGAGGACGTCAACATTTCACTCTTAGCAATTGATAGAACTAGTAGAGAAAGAGGAGCAAGGGTATAGAAGACCTGAACCATACATCAAACAAAAGGATCTATTATAACTTACATTTATAGAACACCTCACCCAACAACAGCAGAATATACATTCTTTTCAAGTACCCACAAAGCAGTCACCAAGATAGACTATATCTTGGGTTATAAAACAAGCTAACAAATTTAAAAGGGTTAAAATTGTATAAAGAATGTTCTTGGACAATAATGAAATCAAATTAGAAACCAATAATAGAAAGACAACGGGAAATATCTAAACACTTGGAAATTAAACAACACAGTTATAAACAATCCATGGGTCAAAGAGGAAACCTCAAAGGAAACAAAAAATGCATACAACTGAATACAAATGAAAAAACAACATATCAACATTTGTGAGGTACAATGTTGAGAGGAAAATTTATAACAGCAACTACCTATGTTAGAAAAGAGAAGGGAGTCCAAATCAATAACCTTAGTTCTCACCCCAAGAAACTATTAATAGAAAAAGAAGAGCAAAACAAGCCCAAAGCAAATAAAGGGAGTGAGATAATTAAGAACAGAAATCAATAAAATTGAAGACTGGAAAAACAACACAGAAAATTAATGAAACAAAAAGCTAGCTATTCAAAAGAAGTCAATGAGATTGATAAATCTCCAGCAAGATTGACAAAGATAAGAAAAAGAGAAAATGCACCACCAGTTCAGGAATGAAACAGAGGATACCACAACAGATCCTGTAGCTATTAAAAGGATAATAGGGGAACACAATGAACAAACATATGCTCAGAAATGAGAAACTTAGAAGAAATGGACCAATTCCTCAAAAACTACAAGTTACTAAAACTTTACCAAGATTAAATGGATAACCTAAATAGTTCTATAAATATTTAAAAATTGAATTTGTAATTAAGTAGCTACTGAAAAAGAAATCTCCAGGACTAGATGGTTTTATTAGAGAATTTTATCAAACATTCAAAGAAGAATTTTTAATAATATCCATTTTATACAATCTCTTGCAGAAAATGCAAAAGGGAGGAACATCATCCAACCCATTTTCTGATGTGAGTATTACTCTCATTCCAAATTCAGGCAAAGACAGCACAGAAAAATAAAGCTAATGACAAGTATTTCTTATAAACTTAGATGCAAAAATATTCAACAAAATTTTAGCAAATCAAATCCAACAATGTATAAAAAGAATAATAGACTATGGCCCAGTGAGATATATTCCAGCATACAAAGCCAATTCAATATTTGAAAATGAATCAATATATCATAATCTGCCATTTCAACATCATTGATAATATCAACAGAGATAGAAAAACATTTAACAATATCCAATTCCTATTCATAACAAAAATTCTCAAGACACTATGAATAGATGAGAACTTCCTCAAACTCACAAAGAACATCTACAAAAACATACAGCTAGCATCATATTTAATGGTGAAGAACTAAATGCTTTCCCTCTAAGATGGGGAACAAAGCAAGGATGTCTGCATTCACCAGTCTTATTCAGCATAGTACTGGTAGTTTCAGCCACTGTGATAAGGCAAGAAAAAGGAATAAAAGGCATGTAGATTGGAAAAGAAGAGATAAAGCTGTCTCTATTTGCAGATAACATATACACAGAAAATCCCAAGAAATTTATTAAAAAACCCCACAACTTCTAAAAATAAGTGAGTTCAACAAGACTGAAGGAAACAAGATCAACACACAAAAAATAATTGCATTGCTATATACTGACAATGCACTAAAATAAAAAACACAATGCCATTTACAATTGTGCAAAAAATGAAATACTTAGGCACAAAATATGTGTAGCATCTGTATGCTGAAAATTACAAAATGTGGATGAAAGAAATGAAAGAAGACCTAAATATTTGCAGAGACATACTATGAATTGGAAAACTCAATGTAGTAAAGGTAACAATTCTCTCTAAATTTGTTTATAGATTTAATATAATTCGTATCAAAACCTCAGAAAATGTTTTGGTAGACATAGACAAGCTTATGCTAAAATTTATATGGAAATGGAAAGGCATTATAATAGTAAATTTGCTAAAGAAGAATCAAGTGGAAGAAATTATTTTTTCTAAGATTAAGACTTATTACATAGCTACAATAATCAAGGTAGTGTAGTATTTGCAGAGGGATCAGTGGAACAGAATAGAGAACCTAGAAACAAATCCACACAAATATGCCCAATTAATTATTGACAAATGAACCGAGGCATTTCAATGGAGGAAGAATAGCTTTTTGAGTAAATGGTGTTGGGGCAATTGGACATGGATAGACAAAAAATTGGTTGTCAACCTAAATCTCATACCTTACACAAATTAACTCAAAATGGATCATGGAATTAAATGTAAAACATTAAACTATAAATAATATAATATAATATAATACAATATAATATAAAATTTCTAGGACAAAATAGGAGGAAAGCTTTGTGAGCTCAAAGCAGGTAAAGAATTTGTAGGCTTGACACCAAAAGCATAATCTATAAAATGAAATAGTGTCACATTGGACATCATCAAAATAAAGAATGCCTATTCTTTATTAGAGACAGGCATTTTTCTAATGCCTCATCATCACTAGACATTAGAGAATTGCAAATTAAAACCACAATGAGATATACCTCTCAGAATGGCTAAAATAAAAAACAATGATAACATCAAACAATGGGAAGATTGTGGAGAAACTGGATCATTTGTACCTTGTTGATGGAAATATAAGAATATATAATCATTCTGGAAAATAGTTTATATAGAAAATAGTTTAATAGAAAGCAGTATCTTCAAAAACTAAACATGCAGCTACCATGCAACTTAGCAATTCCACTCTTGGGCATTTATCCCAGAGAAAGGAAACTTATGTTCACTCAGAAACGTGTACAGGAATGTTCATAGTAGCTTTATTAACAGCCCCAAACTGGAAACCATGCACATGTCCTTCACTGGGTGAATAATAAAATGTGGTAGATACATTATACCATAGGCTATGACTTGGCAATAAAAAGGAATGAGCTATTGATAACATGCAACAACTTGGATGAATCTCAAGAAAATTAGGCTAATTAAAAAAAATCCAATTGCACATACTGCATGATTCCATTTATAAAACATTTGTGACATAATGTAATTATAGAGATGGAGTGGTTGTCAAGAGTTAGGGTTGTATGTTGTGGGGAGGAATGGACATGGACATAGAGGGGTTAGAGCAAGTGAGCAGTGGCGATGAAATATTAATAGTTTTGTATCTTGACAGTATTGGTGGTTATATGAAGCTCCCGTGTGATAAAATTGTAGAACACCCCTCCCCCACCTACACACACAATGTAGATACACATGGGAGCATGTATAATTGGTGAAATCTGAATAAGCCCTATGATTTGCATCATGCCAATTTCCTGGTTTTGATATTACACTGAGGTACAATAGTTCTGCAAGATGTTAACAATGGTGGGCGCCTGGGTGAAAGGTGCCCAAGACCTGCTTGTGCATTTCTTTGCAACTTCCTGTGAATCTATAATTATCTCAAAACAAAAAGTGAAAAAAACTTCCAATCATCCTTGAAGAGGTGTCTTCTAGGTCCTAGATGGCAAAGTATTGATTCTCAGGTGGAGGGTGAGGCTGTCATGGTGGGCAGGGTGAGAATATAGAAAAGGGAGAAGGGGACAGAAAAGTTCCCAAGAAAAATCACCACATTTCCCATTTATTTTGGTGCCAGAGTCTGCCAGGACATTATATGGAAATAGTTTCTGGACTAGACTTGTGGGAACAGAGCTTTGAAAGGCATGGCACATATTTAAAATTTTACTTGCCTAAAACATTAGTTTTTGAGCAATTGAAAAATGCAAGAAAGTAAAAAGAAGAAAATTAAAGCCTATTGATATTCTCACCACCCAGAATTATCCATTGTTCACAGATGGTGTATTTGTTTCTAGTCTTCTTCTTTATTTTATTTTATTTTTTTGCTTTTTAAAGAAAAAAAATGACTCAGTTGTTTTTCCAGGGAAGTTCTATTTGGTGGAGAGAAGCAAGGAGATGTGCAAGGGAGACGGGAGGAAGGAAAGAGAGAACCAAAGCCAAACAGTCCTCTTTCATCTTCTTCTATTGTTTGTTTCTTCACTTGGATCCCTTCTTTTCTGCCTGAGCAAGGGAGGTGGAATTACTAGAGCTCTCAAAGAGCTCTTTCACTGCACTAGGTATTCAATGGGATATTTTATGGCACCACAATGATCTGGTTTACTGCTAAGGAGCAGATGCCCATGGCACAAAACTCAGGTAATAACTGAGTTTGGAAGCTCAGTAAAAACAGATAATTTTGAATGAGTGTAGTATTTAGAAATGGTTAACCAGCAGAATTTGTGGAAATCATTTATTTTGAGCACAGGCTGGGAGGTCAATTTTCTGTTTTCTTACTGGCTATTTAGATATTTTTCATTCCAACAATTTATATTTTAATTCCAATAAGGTGAATCTAGAATTCCAAACATTCCTGGATACATAAACTTTTTGTATATGAAAATAAGGTAAGAGAGAATATTGTGCATTCTTTGTACAACAGACATTTCATCTGTGGCTGGGATGTCTGTCTGCTTGGAACAAAAATGTATGTACTCTCCGGACTACTTTACCAGAGTAGGTTTTTGAATGTAACAAGATAAGTCAACTTGAGTGGTAATATATTTTGGGAAATCAGCTCACTACAAATTGTGACTGTAAACATTGTACTGTAAATGCTTTGCAGTTTTCCCCCAATTAAAAAAAAATAAATAAAACACATAATCATCTCAAAAAAAAAAGTTTTGGATGAATGTTTGATCTCTTTAATCTTTTCATCCTGGCCCTATGCACAAAAGCTTTTAATTTTGATGAAGCCCAACCATTTGGAAAGAGAGTTGCTATCTATGATTAAGATACCAAAAAGTCATCTTGGAAAAAACTGATGAAATTTTGGAAAATAAAATGTGTCTTAATGAAGAATGGTTGGGAAAATTGTGGATATATAGGAAGTTTGAAAGACCAAAGGCACAGGATTGCAAATGTGAGCTTGACCTGGAAGATCAGATGGAGGCACACTCATACATGGAGGCCTCTTGGTGGAATAAGTACAAAGTAGAGGATGCTTAAGGCTGGGAAAAGGGTGTGAACACTGAGGGGACTTGTGGATTTTTTAAAAAACAGCTTTATTGTGATACAATTCACATATCATACAATTCACCCATTCATAGTGTTCAATCCTCTTTAGTCACGGCATTTTACCACCATCATCACAGTCAATATTAGAACATTTTTATCATCTCAAAAAGAAAACCCATATCTTTTAGCTATCACCTCCTACTCCACTTCCATCACCCCTGCCCCAGGCAACCACTAATCAATAAAAATATCCCTATAGATTTACCTATTCTGGACACTTGATATAAATGGAATCATACCATATCTGGTCTTTTGTCATTGGCTTCTTTTATTTAGCCTACTGTTTTCAAGGTTTATTCCTCTTGGAGCATGCATCAATACTTCATTTCTTTTATATTTCATTTAATATTCCATTGTATGGATGTACCACATTTTGTTTATCCATTTATAAATTGATGGACATTTGCACTGTTTCTGCCTTTGGGCTATTATGAGTAATACTGCCATAAACATTTTATATACAAGTTTTGTGTGAACATGTTTCATTTCTCTTGGGTAAATATCTAGGAGTGGAATTGCTGGCTCACATAATAATTGTGCATTTAATCATTTGAGGAACTGCCAGATTGTTTTAGAAAGAACATCATTTTACCTGTTCACTAGCAGTGTAAAGTGTTCCAATTTCTTTGCATCCTTTTTAACACTTGTTAACATCTGACTTTTTGACTAAGGTCCTCCTAGTGTGTGTGAAGTGGTATTTCATTGTAACATCAATTTGCATTTTCTTGGTGATGAATGGTGCTGAGCATATTTTCAAGTGCTTATTGGCCATTTATATAACTTCTTTGGTGAAATGTCTGTTCAGATCTTGTGCCCATTTTAAAATTGGATTACTTGTCTTTTTATTGTTAAGTTGTAAGAATTATTTATATATTCTAGATTCATTCCCCTATCAGACTTGCAAATATTCTCTACCATTCTGTGATTTGTCTCTTCACTTTCTTGATGGTGTCCTTTTAATTTTGATGAAGCCCAATTTATCTATTTTTCTTGTGTTGCTCATGCTTTTGGTGTCTCATCTTAGAATCCATGACAAATCTTAGGTCATGAAGATTTACTTGTATGTTTTCTTCTAAGACTTTTACAGTTTTAGCTCTTACATTTAGGTCTTTGGCTCATTTGGAGTTAATTTTTATACAAGGTGTGAGGTAGGGATCTGACTTAATTCTTTTACATGTGGCTATCCAGTTGTACCATCACCATCTGTTGATCTCTGGTGGATTTTTGATGAATTGTACATTCTACTTTTCAATCCATGGTTTTGGAAACTTTGATTACTAAGTCTACCTACTTCATAAAGGAGGCAGAACAGCTTGTGGAACAAATATTTTCTGTTTGCATAGGGAGCCTTCTACGTCCATGGTGCCTCGGATGGGACAGGAAGGCAAGAATACTGTAGCAGCTGAGGTAAGCTGAAGTCTGGTTATGGATCCAGGTCAGGCCCCATGGAATAGTCCTGCCCTGCTGAGGAGAGGCCAGCTGTGTATTGGGTCTAGCCTGAGAATTGGGGGCCCCCCAGTCTAGGGCCTTGTCCTCTAACTCAAGTTAGCTAATTGAGACTTTCTTGCTCAATTCAGCTAATTTAGAGCCATATGAGCTTGTGGGGCAGTGGGGGAGGAGGTTGTGGGCTCAGACCAGAGGGTGAGGCAACTTAGGAGATTTTCTCTCTGTCTGAGGAACCAAAAGGCTAAATAGGAAGGAGACAAGGTTGGATATTTGGGGTTGAAATACATCTGGGCACTGAGATTTATACCAGAAATAGATGCTGCTATAGAGTTAGGGCTGCAAAGGGTTTATTGAGGAGTGGCCCTGTGAAAGGAAAAAGGGAAGAAGCAGCACTGGACAGAGGGACATTCGATCACAGGGCACACCTGAGAGTGTCTCTGCCAGCCCAATTAGGACCTTGTGCAAAGATTGCCCCATTAAGGTGCTTGTATTGGGAGCAGATGGCTGGATCCTTGTACTGCTGTCTTGCTCAGTCCCTGGCCAGGGGCTGTCCTGGGAAGATTATGGCTTCAGCTGGGATGCTGACGCAGATCCTGAAGTGAGTTTGGGGACATAATGTGGGAGGATGAACTGATGGAAAGATCAGTGAGGCTGGGTCTCCATCCTGCACTGCAGTTGGCAGTGTGATTCGGATCAGATACTAGTGATAGTGACTTTGCTGTTTTCCTTAGGGCTGCCATAACAAAATACCCCAGACTTGGTGGCTTAAACAGAAATTCACTTTCTCACAATTCTGGGGGCTGGAAGTCCACAATCAGGGTGTCAACAGGCTTGATTTCTCCTGAAGCCTTTCTCCTTGGCTTGCAGGTGGCTGTCTTCTTGCTGTGTCCTCACATGGCCTTGTCTCTGTGCACCAGCATCCCTGGTGTTTCTTCCTCCTCTTACAAGGACATTAGTCATATTGGATTAAGGGCCTACCCTTATGACCTCATTCAACCTTAATTACCTCTTTAAAAACCCTATCTCCAAATATAGTCACATTCTGAGGTATACTGAGGGTTAAGACTTCAACATATGAATTTTGGGGAGACACCATTCACTCCATAAAAAAGCCTGCATTTATTTAGTTGTTACATAGCTCAGACACTATTATAATTGCTCTCTATGTATTTGCTCATTTAATTCTCCCAATAACCCCATGAAGTAGGTACTATTATTATCATCTCCTTTTACAGAGGCACAAAAACTGTGCAAAGAAACACAGCTAGTGAATTATAGGGTTAGGATTTTGACTCCAGGGTTTTAGCACTTAACTCCTAAGCTACATTATCTCCAGACATCTGGGGACTCATGTTATCTGTGTGTGCAATGGACTAGGCATTGCTTGGGATGTCTTCCAGTTCTGACATTCAAGGTTTTATTGGACTACATTTTATTGTTTGTTGAACATGCTACTTCTAAAGAATGCCCAGTCCTAGGTGTTTTTGAAGCTGATGAAACAGGGTTGGTTTTGCTCTAAACTTCCTTCCCTCAACCAATCCTTAATCTCTTGCATCATTGCTTATGAGTAAGTCCTCTGTTTGGATCCTGGTCTGTTTTGGGGTGCCTGTGGCAATTCTTGCTTGAGTTTTGTTTTGCTTTCTTATCTCATCATATAGGATGGTTTCTAAGGGATTTTCATTCTGTCTTGTTTTCAGCAGAGTTTCTGGAAACAGGTGACCTGCCCTTGAACCTAAGTCCCTGTTCCTAGTGCCAATGTCTCTGTTGCTACCCGCCTGCCTGTACTTCTACCATTCACCTGCCATAGGCCCCAGAAATCCCCTTTGCTTCTCAGATGGGGTGCTGGTTGGTGACCTGCTGTGTTCCAGGAAGCCTGTGCAATGCCTGATCTCCAGTTCTCCCCGACAGACCCCATCCTGGCAGCTGTGTTGACCCTTCCAGGGGAATGGAAGAGATGAGGGAGAGAAACTTGGTAAGATGGGGACCAAATACTTGGCTTGAAACCCCCGACACCCGGAGGTCATTAAAATAATGGCACTACCGTCTAACTTTCAGCTTGTTGCAAGATTACATTTCAGGAGGTGTCCCACTTGCCCGCCAGTTGCTGTTTTTATGTCTTGGGATTTCCAGCAGCCTTCTAGCACATGCTGGCATTTTAGATTCACTCAGCGCAATTAAAAAATTGCATGACTGTTAGTTCCTCCTCTTTTTTCCTCCCTCAGATAAACTGTAGAATTCAACTTGATTAAAACATTTATTAAGTGAGATTTAATAGATTCCAGCAATGCTGTGTGTGTGTGTGTGCGTGCATGTATGTGTGTGTGCCCTCATTATCCATTTCTTCCACGTGTGCCAAGAATGGCCATGTGCATAGAGAATTGTTCATGGAGCTCACTTTATTCTGCAATTTACCAGCAATGTCAAATTAGGAGGTTTAATGGATTCCTGCACAGAAATTCCTAGTATGGTTGTATTAGCAGCAAGTTTCATTAAAAAGGGCTATTTTTCTCTACTGGGATTTCAGTAAAGAGACAATGTTTATTTTTTTCCAGTGGAAAATTGATTGTAACTAAGAGGATACTTGGCTTGAAAGTGGGGAATTATCATATCATATGATTAAATGAAAGCTTACCTTGTTATAAGGTAACTAGACATATCCCAGTAGAATTGAGACAATGTTTGATTAAGCCAGATTTTCCTACTTTATATTCAAGGAACAAATTAAAGAATAATTGAGATCCTTTTCAGATCTTTTATAAGCTGCATATATAAAGCTTCAGCTCCAGGTGGCAAAGCAATTAGCTGATGAATAAAATCAACCCCACTGTCATTTGTCAGATGTTTAAATTCTATAAACCAGATAAATTAATGTGTTCCTTAAGCCAAATAAACGGTCATGCTTTCCATGTTACCACCCAATTCCCTTGGGGAAATGTTGGAAGCATGTTCATAGACAGGCTAGGATCTACTTAATCCGAAAGGTTGAAATTAAGTTGCCCATTTGATTTTCTGAAATAAATGTCCATCTGGCACAAAACCTATTTTCCAAGCAAAGTTGTTAGACGTGATGGTTTGGTTTGTTTAGTAAACCAAGGATAGGGCTGGACGCAGCCCATTTAATGGCTCCATCATTAAAGATCTTTGCATTTCCTTGTACTTGGCGTTGTAGTTATTAATAAGCAACTGAAAGTGCTTTGGTTTCATTTATGCCTTGTCCCTGAGTATTAATGCAGAGCATTAGAATCTCTGTTGTCTTCCTGCTTCCAGATTTATTTCTGTGAGGTGAGTTTCCTGGATAAGTACAACGTGCCGCCATTGCGTGACGACAGAGTGGGCTTTTCTGACATTGACATCTAGGTAAGGTAGACTTAAGTGCCAGAGGACATTATTTAATTACCCGGTGACTAATTTTTGTTGGTCGGTTCCCCTGCTCTGCCGTTTTCAGTATAAGCATTGTTTTCAGGGCCTGCTGACAGGGCTTGTGCTCTCTGTTGCCTGGTCTGCTTTGCATAACGTTGATACTGCAGTCACCGGGATGGTCCTTCATAATCTTGCTACTCAAAGTAGGTCCTGTGACCAGCAGTGTTGGAGTCACCTGGGAGTTATTGAAAGTGCAGAATCGCAGGCTCCACCCCTATCTATATAATCATTACATACATTTTGTCAGATTCTTATGACATTAAATTTTGAGAAACGAGTCAGAGGCAAGTTACTAAGTGAAAGCGTGTAGCCAATAGGAATATCTAGTTTGTAGATTTTCTGAACTTAAAAATCCCTTTTCTTTTTCATATTTTCTTCCCTTTAGCCACTAGCACTTTAAAAAAAGGATAGCAAAAAAGAAGAGCTAGAACTCATTTATTATAATATTGATTATTGTAGTCTAGCATTCTTTAGGAACTGTAACAGAAATTGGCAATTATTTATAGAAATTGAATTTAGATCTTGCAGTCATTATCAAGAGGACTCCAGATGAATTTTCTTGTTGAACTGCCAGCTAGCTATCTATTACGTGCAAAATATTTGGTCCCACTGTGGCACAGTAGACAGACAACTGGATTGGATACTCAGGCACCAACCCGTCGTCTGATTATGGGCAAGAAGTTTCACTCTGAGCTTGATTTCCCTGCCTGTAAAATGAGGGCTTTGGAAGCAAATGATTCTAGGGTCTCCTCAAAGTCTGAATGTTTATAATTTGTTGTGACCATGTGGAAGTCTGTACACTCTGCACAACTCGAAACTATCCCAGTGGCCAGAAACCAACTGCACGCACAGGTTCTCCTGATGCTGTTTTAGTAATAGCATCCCTAATATTGGTTTTACAGCAGTTTGGAAATTATCTAATCAGATGCGTTCCCAGGGATCAAGATGCTGACCTTTTAGTGTGTGTGTGTGTGTGTGTGTGTGCACACCCACCCGTGTGCACAGTTGTAGCCTACGGTGGCTACGTGAATATTCATGCTACACAGGGACTGGTAGGAATGAAACAGCAGCATAAATATGTCTTAGTGTAAGGTAGAATACAAACTCATGAATAGCAGAATGAAGCAAAATTCAACAGAATCTTTGCTATAAATGAAAATTTGATATTTTTCCAACCCCCTGGTGTGTTGTATGCAGTTATTGTTTTTTTCTGTAAACCACAATCTGTCTTTTCGCTCTTTCTTTTCCTTGTGCAGTGTGTTTTATTCTGGTTTATTCATTTGGAGGTTTATTTTGGGTTGTATGTGTGTACTGAAGGCATTGAGGTGATTATTTTTTGATGCAAAGAGGCATGATTTTACGATTTGAAGAAGGGCTACTGAGAGAAGTCAGGCAGTTAAAGAAAAGCGTTCCCTGCTATTTGATTTGCAGTGCAGTCCTGTCCAAAGGCCGTGAGCAAAGAGGTGGCCTGTGACGCTCTTTCTCCTTGGGGAATTGATTTGCTCACTAATTACTTCAAAGCTTCCTTTCTTCCTTAACACAAAACTGGATTGATTGCCTACTATGTGTTCGAAACTAGAGATACAGAGAGGAATAAGATGCTATCCCAGCCTCCAAGGGCTCCTATCTAGCAGAGGAATGCATGGTCTGTAATTTCTGTCTCTGCTGACAGCTCTCACTCTAAATTCTATTGTAATGTGAGCATATGAGAAAAGCCATAATGGTTATTTGAGAGCAATTTCACTTTCTGGTTACACAGTGTTTACTCAAAATCTTGTAGGGATATGTGTGTGTGCACGTGTGTGTGTTGAGGGCTTTGAGTAACAGCTTAAGTGATATTAATAAAGCAGAGTTTTGGTCTCCAGAGGAAGACAGATTCTCAGTGCAAAGTATGATATATTCCGGTAAGTGAGTTTGTGTCTAAAATTGAATATGTTAAAATACATACAGGGATCTTTAAGGGATCTTCCTGAGAATCTTCTGCCTCTTAGTGTTGATCTTTGCAGTTTCTCTGTCTTATAATTCTGGGGAGAGAAATTTTCTTTCTTCAAATTTTGCAGGCATGAGGCTGTGCTTTGGGGACACAAAGGTGTGCTGCTTCTTGGGAAGTGGTTCTCAACCCTTGATGGGCAAAGAAATCACCCAGGGAGCTTGTCCACAATGTGGATTACCACCCTGGCTGCTGCTTCACACCCCAGATTCTGATATGGTGGGTATGAGATGGGGCCCAGAAACCTGTATGTCAACAACTCCCCTAGGTGATTCTAATTTAGGAGGAGGCCCAAAGACACACTTTGAGAACATGGCCTGGAATTTCTCCATTTGGATCACAGCAAGGCATAAGCCTATATACTAAATACTTTAAAAGTGTTTTAAAATTCTTTATTGAAAGAATGCTATGTGACATTATTAGTTTCGTGGCCTGACAAATGAAGACTCATGAGGCTATATCACATAAATGTTCAAGAATTTAGGCTCTGCTCTCAGACTGCCTGGGGCTTAATTACCATTTCTGTGCTTGCTGGAAGCATGTCTTTTGGTAAATCCCTTAACCTCTCTAAGCCTCAGTGTTCTCAACTGTGAAACAGGGATAATAACAACCGGAATCTAATTAGGTGGTTGGGAGGCTTAAGTGAAATAATTTATGTAAAATGCTTAGCACAGGACTTGGCACAGAGTAAGTACTCAATAAACTTGGGCTGTCACTGCAACAGCAAACAAAAAATTACAGTAAACAAGACCGTATCCTTTTCTGTCACAGCTTTCTTCTTAGGTGACTGTGAGCACTTTGCAGAGTCCCGTGTTAATCAGCTCAGAATCCCTGGGAACAGTCAAAGATTCCTTAGTTACTTTACAATGGCCCCTTTGAACTGCTTCTGTCATATTCAAGCTTTGCCTCATTGGTTAGGTGTCTAAGGCTCTTCCAAGCCTGGCCACATAGACTGATTTCACTCAGAAATGAGTCCAAGGGAGTGTATCTTCCTCTTCCCGGGAGTGCACACATTTTCTTTTGATGTGATTGTCATTTACTCGAAACTGGAACAGATGATCTCTTGTTGGACGGGATTAAGGCAATTGACAGTCATGGTTTGGAGACCACGGCTGGTGTGGTCTCAGGCCAATAACTACGGGGAACAGAGGATTCTCCAGAGGAACGGCGGTGCTTCCTCCAGAGACACTTAGCGTTCTGACTTTATTTAGGTGCCCACATGCTAGAAGTGCATCTAGGTTTCATTTAAACCTAAAGCTTGAGATTGGCTTGATTTAAGATGGCCTGTGCCCCAGTGCTTTGCAAAATGCTAGTACAGACTAGGGATTTTGGTTTTCCTATTGATTGAAATGATAAAGTATCATCAGAATCATGAGAAGTGATGAACAGACTTACCGTTGCTTCTGTCTCACACTAAGCTGTCCTGTGGGGGTCCTCGATCCACTGCACACTGGAATCACCTGGAGAGCCCAGTTCAGCCCCTAGAGTTCTGATTTAATTGATCAGGAGTTTCATCTTGAGATTGAGTGTTTGAGAGTCTCCTCAGGTGACTCTAAAATTCAGCCAAGATTGAGAACCTCTGCTTTATAGGGAATTCCACAAACCCCCATCTTTGGCTTTCTTAAGTGCGTGTTGCCTGATATGTCAAACTCATCCCTCCAACTTCGTCCACATTATTTATGAGTTTTCCAAAATAAAGAGAACTTCAGAATTACCCCAGAGAATGGTTGTCAACTAGGAGTGATTTCACCCCTCAGAGGACATTTTGGCGATGTCTGGAGACAGTTTTGCTTGTCCCAACTGGGAATGTGCTATTGGCATCCAGTGGGTAGAGGCCAGGGATGCTGCTAAACATCCTACAATGTATAGGACAGCTCCATGGCAAGGAATAATCCTGCCTGAAATGTCAATAGTGCTGAGTTTGGGAAGTCCTTCCTCAGCTCAACCTCTCTCATTTTGTAAATGGGAAAATGTGGTCCAGAGATGGTACCTTGATTTGCCTAAGGATGTAATTATTAGAAGAATAAAATTTCTAGCAATTGTAGCATTATAGTGGAGCCCTACCCTTATTCTCCAACCCTCTCCCTTTTAACCTACTGACCTGGGGACATTAGTTATTCATCTTGTTTCCTTTCCCTCCTCAAATATCCCCAGGCTCTTGACTGCGGTAGTGATTTGTTTCCTGTATATTAGTATTTCAGACTTCTTAAAAGCAAGTCTGCTCACGATAGATTGCCTGGGCTCAGTAAGCATCCCCTTTCTTTGCTCTAGGATGGCATCATTGCAACTTGTTGCTAGGCTGGGGTCACTGTGGCACCACTGATTGGAGTTATATAAATCTCTGATGAATTTAAAAAATGGGCAAATGAGGTCATTGTTACTTCATAAATTTGGTTTGTTGAGCTAAATGTTTCTAATTTAGGCACCCATAAAATGAAATGATAAAAGGGCTTCTTGGTGATGAAAAGAATGGCAGAGTCTGACCAGGCCTTCCCTAGTGCAGGGTGTGTGTGTGCGTGTGTGTGTGTGTGTGCGTGCTCATGTGCATGCACACGCATGGCCACTGCTGGGGCCCACACAACCTCCCAGCCCCCAACTGCTTGGAGAGAGTTTAGGAAGGTGATGGAGACCTTGAATTAAAGACCTGCGAGTCCTTCCTTCATTTACATCTTCCCTGAATACCTCCCATCTTTACCCCAGCAAAAGTAATTAACGGTGGTTATTTCTGGAAGGTAGAATTTGAGATCATGCATGCCTAAAATCTTTATTTGTTTGCTTCTTATTCTCTATATTTTTTTCCCTGTGAACATGTTTTTGTAATAAAATGAAACTATTTAATCAAATAATGTAACTTTATGCTCAACATTGAGTGCATCAGAATCTCCTGAGTGCTTGACAAGGCGCTTGGGCACCATCCCTTAAGACTGACTCGTTGGCTGGGAGAGTGGAGCCAGGGATGGGTGTTGTTTAGAGGCTTCCCAGCTGATTCTTGTGTGTGATTGGAATTATTAATAGACACTCCGATCTCAGAGAGCAGTTCTCAAACGTGTCTGCATAATGTAACACCTCAAGGAACTTCAAAAAATACTGATGCTTGGGAGCACAGCAGAGGTTCTGGTTTAATTGGTCTGGGGGTGCAGACAGTATTAAGATTTGCCCTGTGACTCAGGAATTCGAAGGGCTGGGTGGTACCACTGAAGATTTTTGGGGGGAAGGTTCTTAATTTTTCTGTCTTACCCAGGAGGATAATCACACCACCTGCCCCTGCTTCTCCTGCTTAATGAAAGTGAAGGTGGGCTTGCTCTAAACCTTAAGAGCAACCGATCAGAGTGCTAGAAACTACAGTCCATCCTCTTTAAGGTGCAATAACCATCAACGCTACAAGAGCACCAATTACAGATTGTATTTTTAATTGTCGACAAAAGAATGAGCTGGAAGGAAATTTGGCTTATTGAAACTGCTTTACCTTCATAAACTACTGTAAATAGATTCGTAAGAATTCAGGAGCTACATTTAGGGTGCAAACCATCCTATACAATAAATACTAATAATTGCTTTTAGTCTCCAGTTATTTTTGTCTTTTTTTTTCTTTTTAAGGGTGGGAAGGGCTTCCTTACACTTTTATCTTAACAGACTCTCACTATGATCTGTTAAGATGATGGTGTCCAGGTTGAATTCTGGACTTTCTGTTAGACCAGCTCTGTAGCTTTTTAGGATTATTTAAAAGAGCTGCTCCCTTTGCCATGACAAAGGGTCTTCCTGGAGGTATGAGCAGCTCAGTTCCCTGGTGTGATGGGAGCTAGCAAGGGTCTGCAGACCGGCTCATTAGCAGTGAGGCCGCGGGGAGGCAGGGCCCTGGTGGGCCTGGGGAGAGTTCCAGCTGCAGCCATCTCTGGCTTCCTGCTTCTCCACAGAAACCACTTGGGAGCAGTGTGGCCTTGCCTATGAGGGAGGCTCAGGGAAACTTCCTGGAACTGATGGGCACTGTCAGGGAGCTTGGAGGCCCTGATTGATGACAAGTGAAATATTTCACAGAATATAAATCTTTCATCTTGCAATGTCCCTTTGGTGAGAAATCAGGCAGTGGGTAAGGAGTGGGCAGAATTCTTGTCCCAGCGAATAAAATTAAAGGATGGAGCCTCCTGCCTTTGTTCTGTGATATGATAGTGTGAAGTTTGTGGAAAAGAAGATTTTCTGCTTTTGATAGGTCCATTGGCCACAATGGGCCCCTGAATGGGAGACAACGTTACCTCCCCCTTTATCTTACTGCCGATGAGGGTAGGGGAAGTGGAGGGCTCTCACTAGCCTGATGTGATGATATTCCACCCTGTGACTCTTCCAGGTCGTGAGCGCCTCTGACAGAAGTCAAACAGAGGAACATGAGGCTCAGGTCCTTTCAGTCTTGTTCTCATAAGCAACTGTATGAACTTTTTAATGTCATATGTTTGTCCTGGGTCTCTGAATTAGAATCTTTAGCATGCACGTTTCTCACCTCCAAGAAGACCACAACTAAAGCATTATTTTGCAGAGTTATTATGACGTGTCTGTGAGTGTGATTAGCATTGTATCTACATTTTTGACCTCTACTTTTTCAGGCTTTTGAGATCTACTAAGAAAGGGAGAGAAGAAAAGATATACACGGAGCTGGGGGTAGAAGTCTGGGGGGCAAATGGCAGAGGTGCAGGGAAGGGAGAGGAGTGAGATGGCTAAGATTCTACTCCAATTGCCAAGGTTGTAGGAAAGCAGGAGTTGAAGTGTAAACCTCTTAACATGGTCTTTTGGCTGGCTGTGAACTACCTCTTGGGGAACACCCTTTTCCGGGTATTATCCAACCACGACATTTGCTCAACCCTATTGCAGTCATCAGTCCCTTGCTGAGAATAAACCCAACTTTGCGAGGAGAGCAGGAGGAGGACTTGTCAGATGGGAGAACAAACAGGCCCCTCTGGCAGCTTCAGGAGGAGAAAAGGACCCTAATTACCAGCGTTACTGTCCTGCATCTGGGGGGCATTCCCAGAGGTTGGGAGATGCACCCACACCCTGGAGATCCTGGCTGGCGCCAGCGAGGCCCCAACACATAAGCTTACCTGTCTTCCCTGCTGCTCTCCCTCAGAAGATCAGACCCAGCTGGCTCCAGTTGGCCAAGTCAGATATGTCCTTCTTGGCACTCCTGGGAGCTTCCCATGCCCCAGGCCCCTTTCGTGATCTGATGTCTCTCTTACTTTGGGCATTCTGAGGGATTCTGACTTCTCTGGGACAAAATGGGGATTTCCAGGCATCTTCTAGCTGAATTTAACCTAAAAGCCAATGAGCCATCACTCCAGCTGTTTCTACAATTGCATCCCTAGGGAGACATGGAAGCAAACAAATTGGGACTCCATGACTTTGACTAATAAAGGTCAAAAGTCAACTGGACACCAGACCTACAAGAAAGTGTTCCATCATGGGGGAAAGATCCAGGGCTTCCATGACAAACTTTTGGGGGCTCTACAAAAACAATGAAATAAGAGTTGGTCCTGGGAACACACAAATAGACTATTATGTGTTATGACATGGAAAGTTCCTAAGGTAAAGAGATGAAGCCATCAGGGTTGGCATGATTACTTTGAACATGGCTTGGTATGGCAGGATTTATGGAGACCCTATCCTTGAGCACAGGAGTCTTTATTCTTGCCTGGCTGTGATCGCGGAGCCCATAACAAACATGTGAGGCTATATGCTAAGCCCCTTAGGTATATTTTCTCATTTAATACTCACAACAAGCTATGAGGTAGGTACTATTACATCTCTGCTGTGCAGAGAGAACATTTTGCTCAGAGAGGTTAAGCCACGTGTGCAGGCTCCCCTGGATGGTAAATGGAAACACTCTGTACAGTGCCCTCTCCCTTCTAAGGTTCTTTGCTACTCTTGGGATGGAAGGATGCTCCAAGGTGTTGAGCCTCATGGATTTTCCTACAATGGGTTAATGGATGTGACAGTAAAATCCTCCTTTTCATTTAGATTAATTGTGACAACAAATTAATAATTAGTGAGACCACAAGGCTGAGAGACTCCAGCTCTTCAACTTTGTGCTAGGTGAAATGATAAACTGCTTCTTGACTTCTTTCTAATTGCTTTAAATAGCAATATTGGATCTTCATGTGGGGTTTCCAGTCATGCGTTTGGACCAACTTCCTCTTCAAGAAAGTAAGTTGAGAAATCAACAATTTCTGGGTAGAAGAACAAACAAAACATCCCCTGCACACTGATAAACAAACAATGATTTAAAAAAATAAGCAAAACTGAAGTAGGATTCCCTTACTTTGAAGGGGGATGTTTTAAGGACTCTTTCTTTATTTACCTTGAGAGCAGTGGGCAGCTTCACTTGGTACTTGGGTAACGAGACTCTCGGTGGTGCTGTCTCTGAATAGCCATGCTCGGTGGCAGGGCAGCTTGGAAGGCTAAGAGCACAGGAGAAAAGAAGAGCTGACTCTAGTTCTGCCATCAATAAGTTCCATGACTTGAACGGCCTCCATCGCCTTCCCTCAGAGGGCTTAACTGGCTTGGGGTGGGAAGAAGAGTGCCTCCCCTCCCCTCCTCACTGGTCATAGGAGTTCCTGGGGGACATGTCAAACAATGGAGGTCAAAAGTAACTTCTGTTTTGTCTGCTCATTGTAAACACTGGGTTCACATTCCTATACGCCAGGTACTGTGTTTTATTTTCATTCACTTAATTCCTGCAGTAACCCCACGGAAGAGAGATTATTCTTATCCTGATTTTGCAGATGAGAAAACGGGCACACAGGAACTGATTTGCTCAGGATCACTTACAACTAGTAAATGTCTGATATTGTAATATAATAAGAAATTGGTCTTAGTTCCTGGTTCCTGGCCCAGAGCTTCTAAAACCTTTGTAATTTCCTAAGTGATAAGGTAAGAGGAGCATCTTTTGTTGTTCATAATAAGCCCCTTTTAGCCATACTTGAGTTTATGCTAATAAGGTGACTCTTGGTGGGCCCCAAGGTAGTCTCAAAGTGGGGGCTGGTTGCCAGAGGAACCAACCCCTTGATTAGAGGATTGGAATTTCCAGCCCTAACTCCTGACCTCTAGAGAGGGAGAGGGCTGGAGTTTGAGTGCAATCACAAGTGGCCAATGATTTAATCAATCATAGTATGTAATGGATCCTCCGTAAAAACCTTAAACAACAGGGTTTGGAGAGTATCAGTGTTGGTGAGCACACTGAGGTTAGCGTCTCAGAGAGGGCAGGGAAGCTTTGTGTCCCTTACCGCATACCTTGCTCTGTGCATCTCTTCCACTTGGCTCTTTCCAAGTTGCAGCCTTTGTAACAAGCCAGTGAGAGTAAGTAAATTGTTTTCCTGAATTCTGTGAGCTATTCTAGCACATCACCAACTTATAGCTGGTTGGTCAGGAGTATGGGAGGCCCAGGGCTAGTGATTAGTGTCTGAAGTAGGGACAGCCTTGTGGGACTGAGCCCTTTCCTTATGGGATCTGATGCTTACACCACAGACAGTGTCAGAATTAAATTGAGTTGAATTGTAGGACACCTACCTAATTGATATTGGAGAGTTGGAGAGTTGGTTGTCAGTGTGGACAAACTTCTTCATTCGGTGTCAGAAGTGTTGTGAGTAAAAGCAGATCACAGTAATGTGGTAGTCAGATTGAAATCCAGGTTGTCAGAACATAGTGTTTTTAACAACTGTGCTGTAATCTATCTGACCTCCTCCAAAGTACAATCAGTTCTGACCTAACTTTTTTCTTTTGGTGGTGGTGGGAGTTCTTATCTTTTTGAATAAAGAGGTAATGTGTTTGTGCAGCCTAAAGGAGGTCTCACAGCTTAGTCATTGTGGGACCCTGTGACCTTAAGATTTCAGAATACTGCCTTGTGGAAGATCAAGGATTAGTTTGAGGATTTCTGATGTTTTGATCATATTAGGTATTTCAGATGCATGCTTGTTTTTTTCCCCTGGAGAATATAATACTAAGTGTAAATATTATATATTTATTAGTTATAAAATTACTTGTGTAGTAATACTCATTATATCACCTATATGTGACCTATAGTTGAGTTAGTGTGTCCTTGACAATGGTGATGATTGGCGTGCCTGTCAGCATCCAGCAGAATGTGGGAATGGAATAGTCATTCAGTACAAATATATTGATTTTATTTGTTTTTATTAATTTTTTCTCTTGTTACAATGATGTGTGTTCAGTGTGGAATGAATAGATAATGTCAAAATGACAAAAGAAGAAAGAGAAAGACCTCCAAAGTCATACCGTCCTGTGATACCTCTATGAAAGCAATATCTGTAGAGTTTTGTTTATAAAAGGCTACAATTTAAGAATTTTATACCCAGTCACATTGTCTTTTATATGAGAAAGCAACAGAAATATATTCTCTGTAGGCAGGATTTCAAAAATATTCTGTGATAGGTGATTATCTTGGACAAGGCTTCACACATGAATCTCTGTCAAAGAAAGTGCTTGAAGATAAATTCTAGGTGACCAAGGGTAATAGATGCTACAGTGAGTGATCAAAATAGGAAATGCAGAGTACAAAAAAGGTTTGGAGCAAACAGTTAAGCCAGTTAATGTACATCTATTTATATATCTAGATAATTATAAACATAATTAGGGATTATATATAAATGCTATAATTATATTTCTCTTTACAAACTGAAAGCAAATGTAAAAAAATCATTCTTAGAAGATATATAGTACAAAAATAATTCCGTGGTAATCCGTATCTACACCCTTGGATAGTATCATCAAAGTCTGAGAAAGAAGCTCTGAGGATCAGTGGGGAGGAGGAATGAGAGAAAACAGGATAAGGAAAAATGAGAGCTGGGCTGGATCTTAAGGCATCTGACTTGGAAAACACTGATCATTTTTATCTGGAGCTTGTTTATACCCTGAAAATGCAATATTATTAGTCAAGTGAGGATTATTATTATTTTAAGTATTGCTATTCCTTAAAATATTTAGCTAAGTAACTTCACAGCTTTTTAGACAATTACACAATTTCTGCATTTTGTTTGCTTTTGAGCCCCGTTCCCTCTGAGCTCCTGTTTCGCTGCTAATCTCAATTTGGCACTTGTTTCTCAAAGTAAACACGATGAACAGAAGCATATTCTTCTGTCTGCTTATGATTGGTGTCTGACTGCCCAACTGGAACTATGGATTGAAAGAAGCTTTTCTTTATTTTCCCCTGTGTTTTGTCTGAAAGTCGTAGTTATTAAGTTGAAGCTGGAATAATAGGTATGTGTACATCTCCTTTTAAGGAAACACACTAAACAAGTAGGAATTTACCAAATGACATCATTCTCTACTTCTGATTAAATTTGCACCTAATACTTCTTGAATGTAGCTTTCTCATAACATCGGGCACATCTGCCCTGGACATAGCTTCTTTGAGAAATGTTGAGTGTTGGGATTTGGTACTATCCTGTGTGGGTATGTGTGTGTATGTGTGTGGTCAGGGCAGGGAGGGCCAGGAAGGATTCACAGAATGCTCACACAAGGACTGATGAGACCTCCTCCACTAGTAGGACAGTCACACCAGGCCTAATCAACACTTCGGCGGGGAAGTTAGCAGCCTTTCTCCTGGCCGACTATGTGTCTTCTGCTGGTGGCAAGGTTGTCAAGTCTCATTGCAAAGTTCATCCTGTTAAGTTTTCACTTAGATCAGGAGGATGCTAGGAGATAGCTCCAAATCTGTGGCCATTATGACATCAGATTTAGACAGTGACATTCTAAGTGGTGGTCAAGGAGTTTTATTTATAGCTCCATTTAAAAATGTGAACATTAATAAACAACTTAAGAAGTCACTATATGTGCACACTACTGGATTAGATTTAACAGGTTTAATCTTGGCTGAATAATGAAGTGAAGTTGGCATGAGTTCCAGGGTCAGAAGAGAAATATAAAAACAAAGCCAGTCATGGGCATAAGCTTGAAATATAAGCATTATATACACTTACCAGCTTATGCTGCATTAATAAGTAAACCCAGAAATCTTTGGGAAGGAAGGGAAAACAGGTTTATTTCTTGCTTGCATAAAGTCCTATACAGTTTGGGTGGTTCTCCAGGGAGCCCTCCTCTGTCCTGTTGCGCTGCCATCTCAACAGGTGTCTTCAGGTTGCCAAGGCAAAGGACTAGAGGTCAGTGCTTCATGCTGTGACCCAGAAGAAGCACATATCACTTCTACACACATTTCACTGGCCGTGACTAGTCTCATGGCCCCACCTCACTGCAAGGGAGCTGGGTGTGCAGACTTCCTGAGTGACCAGGAAGGAGGGTGGGTACGGAGGGCACTAGAAGCCTCTACTGCACATAGGAAGCTGGTGTCTGTGTCTGAGTGGAATCCTAGGAATGGACAGAGTCTGATATCATGGATATTCAGAAGGGATTGATCTATGTTGAACATAATAAGATCTTAATACATTTTTGTTAAATAAATTGCCCTCTTCTGTTACCTTCTTTGGCTGCTGGCCCTGCCTTAGTTGGACCGTCTAGCATTCAGGATCAGGATCCCTACTCCAGTCTGGTCCATCTCCCAAATGTCCTGGCATCATACCAGCCATGTGATGGTAGCCTCTGTCTGTGAGACCCCTAGCTGCATGACACAGGTGGAAAGTGTGTAGTGAGACCTTACCAAGACATGCGTCTCTAGACCCCCAAATGCTCTCTTGTCACCTTTACAGGCACACGTACACAGGCCCTACATAGGCAGAGAGAGCCTCTGTCCTTCCTCCCTGGTGAACTTCTACTGCCTCTCCATATAGTGTGGAGGGTAAGAGGGTCACCTCAGGAGACAGACTGCCTGGGTCCAAATCTCGTCTCTGTTAGTAGCAAACAGTGAGACCTTGAGCAAGGGACTTGATGTCTCTGTGCCTCAGTTTTCTCATCTGTGGGTATAATACTACTACCTTTCTCTTACAGTTGTGGTGATTAAGTGAGTTAATACATGAAAAGCACTTAGAACAGTGCCTGGTGAGTAGAAAGTGACTGAAAACCATTAGCTATGACCACTCTTCTTCAAGACTCAGTTCAAATGTATCTGAAGCTTCCCTGAACTTGCTTCTTTTCTGGCTTCCTTCAGCACTCTGCTAATGCCGCTGCTATCACATTTATCATGCTACATCATAATTATTAATTTACCCATTCTTCTCTCCTGCTAGATGGTGATTACTCAAGGGCAACGTACTGCTCACCATTTACTCTAGTCATTGACAGAATGTCTGACACACAAAATAGATTAGCAAGTGATGTCTGAATTGACGGGCAGAGCCAGGGTGGCAGAAATTGCTAAATTTCATCAATATATGGTTTTCCTCTCCTTCCTGTGCACAAAGCAAAGCTACATGTCCCAGCTTCCCATGCATCTAGATGAACCACGTAACTGAGTTCTGGCAAATGGGACGTGGGTGGAAAGGATGTGTGCCACTTTTAGGCCCATAATAAGCTCACTGCACAATCTTCCATTAGCTCTTTCTCTCCTTCCCATTTAATTGGCTGAAAAATGGTAGCCTCTTGGGATAGAATGAGCCCAAATCCCTAAGCCACCACTTGGAGAAGAGGAACCTGGGCTTTTAAAATTGTGTCAGGCTTCTGAACTCTGAACCTGTTTGTTATAGCAGCTAGTGTACTCACCTGGCGAGTAAAACAAAGATCTGGACACAATAAACATTTTTCTGTAGGCTTCACGGCATGGTATGATTCAATCCACAGATGAAGGCTGCCGCGCACAGAACAGCTCACTGGACAAGTGCAGACAAGAAGCAGAAATGTATGGATGCAACTTCCACTCAAGGAAAGAGTGGTGATGCCTGGGGAGCGGTGAAAGAGGAGAAGACAGCCAGCCCTCCCCCTTCTCAGCAGGGAGCCGCCCCCACTGAGCAGTCTGTGTGTACCTTGGGTTGCCTCCCCCTCCTTTCTGTCCAGTTGTGACCAGCCACTGAGTACAGTTCTCCTCTTCCAGGTAAGTGACTTACAGAAAAAGCCCACTTTCCTTTCACTCCACAAAGCATCATCCTGAGAAACAATTGCAGCTCTCTTTAGAGTTTTGGTTCCTTCATAGGCACCTATTGTCTAACAAATGGAATTGCTTGCAACACAAAGGCATTTATTTCCTCTTTTAGCTAATTTAATTTTTACAGCTCTAGTGAAAAAATATTTTATGTTTTTACTTGGCTAATGTGATTTTAAGATAGTTTATTCTTGGATTCAATTTTGTTTTCATTTTCTAGAAAATCAATTTAATTCACAGAAGTTTCATTCATTTAATGGTTTTCCTTGCACATGGTTAATGCTTAAGCATTTGATCAAATATTCCTCTTAGCAGTATCTTCACAAGGCTCAACTGGAGAAGGTGTTAGATGGGGAAATCCTCTACTTTTGGCAAAGCCTCTTTCATCTGGACTAATTGAAATGGAAAATCAGTCTGAATTGGTGAAATTGAATTGCAGACTATTTCTCAAGGAGATTCCTGTGTGGTTTCAAGTTGCTCGAACTAAATTTATAAAAGTGTAGATAGACTAACAAAGGTTTTTGTGTTATCTCCTTCATCTAGCCTCTTAGTAGTTAGAATCTATAGCATCTCTATCTATATCTGTCTTACGAAATTCTTTCGGGTTCTTGAAAACTCTTTGCTCTCAAGTCTTTTAAACATTCTTCTTGTAATTTTACTTATTGCATTATGAAGAAAGATTATTAGCAAAAGTAAACCTTAGTCTAGTCTCTGTATAATTAAAATTTCTGAATTACAGGCTATTATACTTAAAGTTGGGTGACAATTTGCCTTTGGAAAGAAATTTCTTGACTTTCTAATTAATCATATTTTTGATGCTATAACTAAGGGGCTTTTGATTGGACTATAGGTGTGTTTGGTTGGTTGGTTTGGCTTTGGAAAGGAAAACTGGCCCTCCTAAAGATGCTAATTCCTTCCTGGAAAGCAGAAATTCAATGATACTAGAATGTGAGACTTTGCTTTTCAGTGTCAGACATTTTTCCTTTCTGTTTAGGGTGCTTCTTTAGCTACAGCACAGAATAGGCACATTCTGTAAGGCTATGCTTTCTCTGAAGTGAACTTTAAAGTTCAAAGAATATATTTTACTGACTATACACGAAAGCAGATGGTGGTCAGGTAAAATGGAATGTGCCACTCTTAATGTTTTCTCCTTCATGTTATGCATGTTTACCCTCAGACAGGTCCTAGGTTGCCTAGGGTGAAAAAAAATGCAAGCCTTGAAAAATCTTTTGGTGGGTTCATAGATAAATGACATAATTTATCCTCCAAACTTGAGCACTTTTGAGAGTGAAAAGGGGTGTTATTAATAATTATGCCAAGGAAAAAGGCAAAAAAAGAAGGGGCTTTTCCAGGCCTATTAGACCATGATCATTCTATTTATGAGGAATGTGTGTCTTTTATATGTTAGATATTAGGGTCCATAAGAGCATGTGGCCAAGGTGGCTAGCTCCACCAAAGAGTCACGTTCCCCTTCCCATAGTATAGAGCTGTGCCAGGGAGCAGCTGTCCCACCAGGGACAGCATTTCCAGCCCCTTTGCATCTAAGTGGTACCATGAGACTGGGTCTTGCCAATGGACTGTTTTGGAAGTGAAGTTTGTTGCTTTGGGGCCAAGGAGCTTAAGAAGCAGGAACGCTTTCCATCTTCCTCACCTCTCTCTCCCTGTCTCCATCTGTGGGCTCAATGCAAAAGACTCCAAGGCCCTAGAGGAGGACAGAGCTACAGAATGGAATGATCCTGGGTCCCAAATAGCCATGTGAAAGGCTGCCTGCTGGTCAGGAATATTTATATTGCAGTCTTTAGGGCACACAAAATAAGATTATATTAAGCTTCTTAGATTTTGGCACTTGTTATGTTAATAAGAGCTAGCATTACCACAGGTAATACTGAACACTTTAAATCAATGCAACTAACCACTCTTGAGAATCTACTATCTTTCCATTGGGGCTACAAAGACATATAAGTTCTGATCACTGTCCTCAAGGAGCTTAGAGTCTGGGGGAATTACAGATCTATATACTGAATAGTAACTAAAATTACTGAATAGAAGGAGAAGAGTTTAATTTTTTATGCTGATTTGAGGTGTCTGTAAGGTATTCAAATGGTGCTATCCTGTATGTAGCCAGAGGGGACCAAAGCTAGGAAGAGAGATCTGGTATCAAAGATAGATTGGCTGAATTCACAATTGCTGAGGGTCACATCAGCCCTTTAGAAACAATTTAAGGACTCCTTGGAAAGTAAGAGAACCTTCCTCCATATCCCTAAGATGCTTAGATACAGCCACACAGCACCCTTTGATGGTTCACTCTGTCAGTGGAATCTGAGCCCTAAAGGTCTGTTGGCCGCTGACTTCCCATTGAAAAAGAAAAAGAATCAAGAACTTGTATCTCTAGGTTCCTTTCGTTGTTCACAGATTACTTCCAGGAACATTAACTAGTTTGAGCCTCATGCTGGCTCTGTGGTGTTGGCAGGAGAGTTCTCATTCGCATGGCATGTCCCCAGGTCTTGCCTGCCAGCAGCCAGTGGGAGGGAAATCCCACGAAATCTAACTGCCCAACTCTGCAAACACTCAGCCCATTCTTGGCATAACTATGGGACCTCTGAGCTCTCCTCAGGATTTCTCTGTTGTTTTTGGGGTCCCCCAGGGGTGTCTTGCTTGGACTCAGGAGCCAGACCTTACACATTCTGCCACTGGGTATACATAGTGCTGGTGAATCACTCCCCGCTCGTGTTCAGGCCAGTGATGGGCTAGCTTCTGGTGAGATTGGAGGGGCTGATGTGGAACCTTCTTTCCTTCCATTTCTTCCACCAGACTCATGTTCCCTAACTCCTTCTTTTCCTTCAAAAAAATACCTACCGACCCCTGCAAATATATATCTGGAGTGATGGATATCACCCCCACACTAGATGTGTTCAAGTGTCAGTTTTGAAGGCACCAATTTGCTCTTATATTTACACACACACATGCAAGCGTGCACACACTGTGGGATTCAGAGACACGAACTAACATGCTCTTGGCCATCCCATTTTTGACAAATTGGGATATAGAGCCCAAAACTTTTGGCTCTGAATCTAATGTTCTTCTCTCTGCCTATCCTGATTTAGGGAAATAAAATTCTGTAAAAAAGTTGCTCAGATATGCAGAACCATCTGCTAGAAGCTTGAACCAGTGCCACAGTGGAAACTGTGCTTTTTGCCTCATCCTACAGAGCTTAGGGAGGCTGCTGTGTCCAGCACTGGGAACCATCAGGAGAGTCGGGTGAATAACGGGGCCTTTGTCACAGGAGGGCCCTGAAATCTTTCCCCAGTGTGAGTGGTGTCAGTGTTTTCATTATTTTTGCCTGCGGTTTGTAACTTGTCATATGAATTAGTTCTGGCTTAATTGAGGGCCTCATGTTGGGGTGAGAGGAGGAAGTGTTGTGGCCTCTCAAAATGCCTTTTATAAGATCCCGACACCCTAGGGCTTGGCAGATACAGCTGGGAACAGTAGCACGTGGGAAGGGATGAGCCACCAAGAGTTCCAAGTCCAGCCCCCTCTTGGCCTCTCACTTGGAGATTGCTTAAAGGTCTCTTGGGGAGTAGGAACAGTCTGTCTTTTTCCTTCTCTTTTTCACTTCTTTTAAAAATCTCTTTATTCTAAGGTTGTATTGCCTGAAAGCAAGAAGTCCTCTGGGCAGAACCATGGTGTGTTTCTTCCTCAACCCCCTGAAGAGGGTATTCAGTCCTCAGATTAATTCTCAGCTCTGCTCTGTACCTTTAAAGTCCCTTTTGTCAAATCATGCCAGTCTTGCGTCCATCCTCAATTCTCTGTGCCAATCAGAGGCACTAATTCACACCAAAGTGTTAGTGGGTTAAAGTGTGATGCTATGTCAAATACCTTAAAAACAGTATCACATTTTTGCCAGGGACATTTATTGTCTTAATGTAAAGCCTTTTCTAACAAAGCCACAGAACCCTCCCTATTTTCTGATTCCCTGGGCAGGCTTTCAAACTTTAGTGAGCAGAAGAACCACGTGGGCAGCTAGTAAATGTGCAGATTCCTAGGCCTGTCCCAGAGATTCTGGCGCACACGTGGGTGGAGCAGTTGAAGCATGACATGGTACCACATGACGAGTAAGTAATGAACTCTTCAGATCTCTCTCAATACCCCTCCCAGCATGCCTGGAAATCTCCCCATTCATTTCTTCAGCAAACATGAATTTAATGCTTGCTATTGGAAAGGTCCTAAAGATAGCTTAGAAGGATTGAGAAGGACTGAGGGCAGCGCTACTCAAAGTGTGCTCCCTGGACCAGCAGCAGCGACACCAGCTAGTTAGAAATGCAGATTCTTGGGTCCTACCCCAGAGCCTTATTCCTCTGGAAGTCAGTTATCCTGTGAGCACCCTCCATTCTTCGCTCAGACCTCAGGCTGCCCCTCTCTGTCCTGGGCACTGAGAGGTCACAGCTCAGTGGTGTGGTATAAAGTAAAGTTAAAAGTCAAATTACCTGTAATTCTATCATCCAGATATAATCACTGTTACTATTTGATGTATATCTTTTCAGACTTTTTTCCATGCAATGTGGATATATGTATATAATGAAAACAATATATAAACACAAATATTTTATAATGTAATATTGCTTTTTAAAATTTCCTTTTTCCTCATTTAACAATATTGGTGGACTATCTTTCCATGTAAGTAAAGATACTTTTGCCACATTAATTTTAATGACAGCATAGTATTTCTTTGTGGGGATACGCTATAAATCATTTAACTACTTCCTATCGTGCAAGTCTTTCTAAATTTCTAGACTCTCTAAACAACTTTGAGAAGAATATTATTGTACATATATCTTTGTGCATATCTGAGATGGCTTCATTAAAATTAATTAAGTAGGTTCTTTTTTTGTAATGTGTACTTCAGATGTAATCTGCAGAACATTTGTGTCAGAGAGACTAGTATAAGAGATGAAGACTTCCCATTTAATAAGTACTATTAATCATGATGCCAGTCTTGAATTTTATAATCAAAACTACATGAGGATAGAACGAGTTGTGCTGAAGTATTTTTATTTTGCATAATTAATGGACTTAAGGCTATTGGTAAAGGGTCCTGTCAGTTGTCATGGGACAAATAACACTCTAGCAAATGGAAGCAGGGAGATGAGGCTACAGTGTGTATTTCTCAAAGTGCTGCTTGCTGAAACACATCTTGAATTTTTGGAAATTAAAGTTAGTTTCTAAAATAAGTGGAAGATCTGCTTATACAATTCTGATTTTAATATTTGTCTATGTACAGCATCAGCAGATTAATTAAGAAGTCCACTGGTGGTGATGTTAAGAAGGCTGGCAAATTTTCAATTCATATTGACACTATTCAAGACAGAGGCATAACTGATGTTTATTCAAGAATCCTAAGACATGTCACAGATTCTGTGGAGAACATCTGATATCTATAGAGAGAGCTCGAAGTAAAGCCCTGGGAAAAATATGTTCCAGACGGTTACAGATGTTCTCATATCAAATCATATTTCTATGAAAAGTTATGTAGCATGTTCAACTGATGGCGCAGCCAATGTGAAGGGACAATTTAAGATTTTCTTCCTGTTAAAAAATAATTGATTCTACCAACTTTATGGGTAGTGTTAGTCACATATTTTGACTCTTACAATGGTGGATTTAAAGATGTCTGGACCTCCAGTTAATCCAGCAAAAATTTCAGTCTTTTGAGTCCACTTAGAACAATTTGCATGCTGTAAACCATGTAGAAACTCCCTGAATCCCAACTGGATGTTTTACCAAATTAAGTACATTTTATAGGTCCTTAGGTATCGCACCAGCACATACGATCGTTTTAGATGTTGGCTCTGAAGCATTAGACATGGTGGCAGGCTGCAAAGAGGGCCCTAAGAAGTATTAAAAGGGCTTTGTCATTCCCTTGTGGGAACTAAGGAAAACTGGGGAGAACATATTCCCACATTGAGGATTCTGTAGTACTACCCAAAGAATCATCACGGAACCTTGAAGCCCTACTTATGGATCTGCTGTTTCTGAGCATTTTTAGATTAACTTGTCTGCATAAAAATTTGATCTGGAAATACCACAGTTCAAGATATAGTGGCATTTTTCATTTTAAAATGAGAGAGTCAAGAAGATAGAAGGAGTTTAATCATTTTGTGAATAAAAGGGGCTCTCAAAGGCAGATATGACCTATTGATATTATTTAGAACATTCTTCACCTCAGCTATGTGTATATGATTTGAAGATAGATTGAGAAAATAAATTGACACTCAATGATATTTTCAGGGTATTTACGTAATCTTGATGTATTTACTCACCTGCCTTACTTATGTTTTGCTAAAGCACCTAAAATATCTTTCTAAAAAAGTATTTCTAATCTGCTGAAATAATTTCTACTGAGGTCTAAAACACTCACTTAACAAAGCAGGGCTTAATTTGCATTGAAAAATTTAAAGAATTATCAAAGTTTGGGTGCCTTAGGTTATGATAAATTGGTATGTTTCCCCCGTGTCTGTTATGGTGAATGAGCAGAGATTTAGGGAGTGAGAAAGGTGAGGAGACGGCCTTGGTGCTAAACTTAAGCCTGGGGTAGGGTAATCAGCCATCCAGGTTTGTCTGGGATCTATGGGTTTCCTAGCAGAACTTTCAATGCTGGAACCAGGTCCGTATGACAGTGATCTCCCTGGGGTCACTGTGACTAACCTCGTGTGAATAGGACCCACTCTCTGTCTCTTTTGTAACCTTTTTCCTCTTCAAAGCTAAGAACTAAGAACGATTTAAACATGACTTCACCTGGATATCAACGGATGAGCCTGCACACAAAAACATGCCTAAACATGCCTGCATCTCTCTCTCTCTCTCTCTCTCTCTCTCTCTCTCTCTCTCTCTCTCACACACACACACACACACACACGCATGCACACACATTTTGTTTGTGTTTGCCTCAGGTTCTGCCTTCAGCATCCATGTTAGGAACCACAGAAAAAGCGAGAGGCTCAAAGGAAGACTCTTGCGATAAGGACTTGTTCTGTATAAGGCACTCTACTGGGTGCGAAGGGCACACAGGATGACATGATACAGAGATAAAGAGATTGGATCCTGCCCTCAAGGAGTTTGTTCTATATTAAGAAAAATAAAACACAGCAGCAAACAGTTCCATCAGCGGAAAGAATGGGATAAATGCCATAACAAAGACACTAACAAAGTGCTATGGAAGTTCAGAGGCATCGGATTTTTAGTTTCTTTAGTTCACAGGCAGGTGGCATTTGTCTTTCTTAAAGGAAGAGCAGGGTGGTGATGGGCAAAGATTGGGGCAGGCAGCTCCTGGGGTGAGCAAATTGCTTAAGGTATGGTCCTTGCCCTCAAGTTACTTACATTCTCTTTGGGAGATGGAGCAGGGAACTTTAGGGCCGTGGGAGTTCAGGGAAAGGAAAGATTCTTCTGATTTGTGGCAGGTAGGGAGGGAAGATGTAACAGCGGGGGTGCCTTGAAGGAGGACTGGGTTTTTAATGAGCAGATGTTAGGAGGAGAACACCCAGGTGAGATCTTGGGCTGTAAGCAGGAGGCCAGAGGCAGGAGTGAGCACTGCCATATTTTCTGATACTATGAGATACCAAGGGCTTAGCGTGCGTGCCTGGGAGTGTGGGCAAGAGCTGGGCTCAGAGGATGGTCCAGGTGACTGAGCTCTAGAGGGCCAGGCTATAGGGTGGGAGCTTGCCTCACAAAAATGAGGCCAATAGGAAATTGTGGAGACTTCTTTGGGGTGGTTGGGGTGACACTTTAAAAGTAGCAGTTTAGAGATTCATCTGTCAGTTGTGTACAACTGTGATCCCCAACCCCTGGGCCATGGACAGGTACTGGTCCATAGCCTGTTAGGGACTGGGCTGCGGAGCTCTGCCGCCACCCACCCCCAGTCTGTGGAAAAATTGTTTTCCATGAAACCAGTGCCTTGTGCCAAAAAGGTTGGGAATCGCTGGTGTACAAGATGCACCAAGTAGGGAGAGAAAGGAGCCTTTCACCAATCCCAGCATGAGTGAGTGAGCACTCATGGGGCCTGGGGTCCCTGCTGGTGGAGAGCTAGAGGAAATCTGGTAGGCATTTTGAAAAGGATATGACAAGTGGATTTGGTGACAAATTGAGTCAAGGAGATGAAAGAAGAGTCAATTTACTTATCTTTAAGTAAAGCTTTTCCGCCATGATCTGTAACATTCCTTTCTGTTCTTGGAATTCATAACTTCCAGGTTTCTAGGCTTAGCAACAGGAAAAAAGCCAATACCTCTCTTCCTTCCTCTTTTCCATCACTCAAACGCTTTTATTCAGTAAAAGATATTGTGGGGAGTAAGGCTGTAGCTCCCTCTCTGGAACACTTTTTAGCTTAGCAGGGAGGATGGACATTTAAACAGATAACTGTAATTTGATTTGACAGGTGTCATAGTGGAGTTGTGGTCAAAGGACAAGGAGAAAACCAAGGAAGCACGACAGAAGTGGAGGCCAGCTGACAAGGCTGATCAGGGGTGTGTTAGGCTGGATAGATGGAGAGAAAAGCCACAGCAGAAGAAGCACAAATGAGACCGACGTGCTGGACACTACCAGTGACTTGTCTGGCTGAAACTTAGAGTGGAAGTTTCCTCCTCAAGGGGAGGGAGAGAAAGAAAGAGAAGGGAAGTGGGAATTTTAGCAGTAGAGTTAGGTTATGGTCAAATGAAGAAGGACCTCACTCTATGAAAGGAACTTGGACTTCATCTTATTGCTAATTATGAGTTAGTAGAGATCTTTAAGGAATAGTAAATGATCTGATTTATATTTTAGGAGTTAATTCTGACGACTCTGGAAAGACTGGACTCCAATGCAGAGAGGCTGGAGACAAGGAAGCCAATAAGAGGTCACTATCATTCAGGCAAGAGATGATGCAGAAATGAGTTACTTGGGAAGAGAAAAAGTTGAGTCTAATTTTGAAATTGTTAAGTTTTAAGAGATGGCGGCACATTTGTTTATGGATTCATTTTTTTCCTTGTACTCAAATCTTTATTAACTTTGCCAGGCATTGGGGTTAAGAAGATAAGTAGAACTTCTTTGACCCCCTTCAACTCATTGGCAATGATTTCCCCCCTTTTTGTTCTGTGCCAGAACTCATAAGGGCTATGAGACACACTTTTGGGAGAGGGCTGGCAGGGGATGGGCAGGGGATGAGAAGGCACTAGGGGCATGGAGGAGAGTGTACACCTTCAGTGAAGAAGTATCAGAATGAGGGCAGCAGGTTGTGCAGATGTCCCTCTTCCCTATGTGATTCTGGTGAACCTGTTTCCTTTAGGAGACTTTCACCTTTAAGTAATAGAATACCCTACTCAAAATGACTTACACAGTAATGGCACTTATCATGATATCTAACAAAAAATCCATGGATGGCCATCTCAATTGCCCAATGATGTCACTGAGAACCCAGATTTCTTATACCTTTCTACTCTGCCATCCATAGCATATTCTCTCAGACTATCTCCTTTCATGGTGACAAGATGGCTGCTGCAGTTCCAGGCATCACATGCACAGGGGACTATGTCTAGCAGAAGAAAGAGGACTCTTTCTTTCTTATGCATTTTTCCCCCTTTATGAATCTTATCCCAGAATCCCCCAGCAGACTTGTCATGTCTTAGTGGCCAGAACTGGTTGGAAGCCCACCCCTAAACCAATCACTACAGAGGAAACGGAGACTCAGGAAACATTGGAAACAAAATTGTGGCTGCTAGCAGAGAAGAAAATGAAAATGCCTTTTGAGTAGGCAAACATTCCTTCTGCTTAAAATTGCTGGCTTTGGAGAAGAATTTCTTGGCACTTGGAAATAGTGTCTTGTGTTACAGATAAGCAGTTAGGATTAGAGATATAGATTTGAAAGATCCTGGAAGGGAGATGGAGATATTTTATTGACTTGACACTGTGTTTTGTGCTCCATACATCTTAATCCATGAAAACCTCACCAGGACACTAACAGGCGGGCTATTTTAGCTGAGGAAACTGAAGCTCAGTTTCCTGAGAGGTTGAGGAACTGGGCAAGGTCACACAGCTAGTAAGTGGCATTACATACTCCTTTTTCTCTTTTCATTATGGAGAATTTTGAACATATGCAAAAGTAGACAGAATGGTATAATGAATATCCCATGTACCTGCACTTAGCTCCAACCACCACCACCATCTTGCTAACCTTCCAGCCACCCCATCCCCTTCTTCTCTCTGTTATTATTTTGAAGTAAATTCCCCACCATTGTATCATTTCATCAATAAGTATTTTAGTATGAATCTCTACAAGATAAGGTCTGTTTTCTTTTAAATATAATTACAATGGCATTATACTGGAAATATTTAACAACACTTTAATATCCTTAAAATTTCAGGTCATGTTTAATTTTCAAATTATCTCATAAATACTGTAATTTTTTTACAGTTTATTTGAATTAAGATTCAAATAAGGTCCACACATTGTGATTGGTTGATAATGTTTTAATTTTCATTTAATCTGTGAGTTTTCTCTCCATCTCTCTCTCTCTCTCTTTTATTTTTTTACAATTAATGTTTTGAAGAAATAAAGTTATTTGACCCACAGAGTTTCTCACAATCTGGATTTTGTGGGTTGCACCCCCATGATGTGGTTTGATATGTTCCTCTGTCCTCTGTGTTTCCTGTAAACTGGAGTTAAGAGCTTTCGTCAGATTCAGGTACAAATTTTTTCTTTTTTGGCAAGAATACTGCATAAGTGGTACCATGCTCTTCCAATATGAGGTTCTCTTTCTCCTGGTGATGGAGCACCACTCATGCTCAGTGCCTGAATCCTGTAATTCACGAGGGGTTACACAATGGTGATTGTTTAGTACCATTTTCCTTCTTTATGGATTTGTTGGAAGAGCTGAGGTTTAAAGAACGTGTGACTCAAGCAGGTGCCACCAGTAGTGGAAAGGAAGTGGCACACCAGGGCAGGCATCCAGGAGGAGAAGAGAGCAGGGGGAGTTTTTAAAAACATTTGAGAGAGCACAAAGATAAACCCTGAAGAAGAAGGTTGTCTGAATTGTTTCTACCCACAAGTTAGCTAGTCACAAACACATGGCCTGGCTAGAACTGTGGAGTATCTTGCCATCAATCACAATACTCATATCACGGCATAACCCTGAAACACATGCTGATCATTGACATTTTCATGGGCTGTGCTTGAATAATGTCTTTCTCTTTAAATCTGCAAGTCAGATTGAGGGACAGAGAGCGCATACATGGTGACGGGTTAGCCTGCCTAAAGTATGACGAAACATAGAAGGCATGGCGCAAAGAGCAGGGAAGTTTGGAGCCAGTGAGCATTTCCATTTAATCAACATAATTTATTTTACAGTCACAAAACTACAAAGCACTCTAGCAGAACTTGTGAGCCCTATGAAGGAAATAGGAAACTCAAAAACCCAGGAGGAGATGAGCCCAGTGAAATATACCTCTGGACAAAATGGGCAGAAACAAATGGAGAAATAAAATCAGCTTCTCTTGTACCTCACGGCTGGAGTGCAGGTAGAAGGGTAAGAGCTAGGGGAGGTGAACAGATTTCTTGTAGGAATTGAGGCGAGTGTGGAAAGCTTTCCAGACGGGAGCCCTGGAGCGTGTGTGAAGGAGGAGAGGGGACATGTGGGATCATTTGGAGTTGGGATACTCCTGAGGCTAACGTCAGAGAGGGAAGAATCACCCACTCCATCAATAGATCAAAACAAACTTCTGAATTACATTCTGAAAATATACTTCTGTGGAAGAGAGAAAGGGGTGTTTTTTTTCCAGAATGTATAAGGCTGAAAATCTCTGTTTGACTTCGTCATTACATTTACCACCAATTCTTGTTATTTGGGTGGTGATGTTCTATAAATTCACCAAGAACACTGAATCAGCAGATACTAAGCCATTTCCACTAGGGGAAATACAGGGTTAGGTTCCTGCGGGTCTCTGGTCACAATTTTGTCAACTGACCTAACTTTGTTTTATGTGTTTCTGTTTAAAGACACCTTATTTAATATATATTGTTGATTCATTAACACTTAATGCGTAGTCAACAGAACTCTAACTTATAGCCGAATAGAGCTCATCTGACACACGTATTTTGTCTGTAATGTGCATCACAGCCTTCTTGAGCTTAGGAACACAAGCACTTCAGCCCTACAGCCGGGGACCGTTTTGGAGAGCAAAATCACCAACAAAAGGCACAGAAGTTCAAAAATGTGGCACTACCTAGACTGCAAAAAGGACACTTGTTTATAGCACGAGAGCTAAAACCAGGAGGCAGAGCTTTGCTTGTTCAGCCCCAGCTGGGAACTTGTGCATCGAGCAAGTCAAACTTCTCGCTGCTCTGCCCATGTCCACGCATCACCTCGGGAGCGCTTGTGCGTATTGGTTGGGGGTTGCAAGAAAGTGTTAGCGAGCAGGTGAATTTGTAAATGTGGAATGAGACTCGACCATAATTTGAAAACCAGTGGTAAAAGATCCACTTGGGATGTGGGTGGGGTGGAGAACTGCAACAGGTTTTCTGGCTTTTCCAGCACATTTAGTTTGTATCCCTCAGTTACGTGTGCAAATCCTATCGATAAAGGCCTTTCTGTTTGAGGGGGAACAAAAGGAAGAGAGGAGGTGTGGCCCGCAGAGAAGGAAGGAGGAAATGAAGGAGTTGTGTGAGGCCTCAATAATCCAGGAAGTGGGGGCATAAGAGTAAGGGGAGAAGTCTCTGGAATCAGGGTAATTGAATACAAAGTTCGGACAAGGACGAGGAAAGGGAGCAGGGAGAAGAGTGAGGCCGCGTGAGTGCTAGAAACACACTGTGATTTGGGTCCGTGTGGCAGAGACTCAGTGAGTCAGATTGGTTTTTTGGCCTAAGGCTGCTGTGCTTTTCCCCTGCTCAGAGCTCTGTGACCAAATTCTTTACTTTTCAGCCAGCTGTGGTCCCCGCTGTGGACGGCTGGAGAGGGGAGGACAGCAGCGGGTTCTTGCTCGGCCTTTTCTGGCCACATTAGAGATGTCTTGGGTAGAGGCCTCCTGCCACAGATTTCCTTGCAGCTGATTTACAGAAGGATGCAGAACTGTTTTTCACTCGCAAAGAGAAAATTAAAGCTAGAGATTTGATCCTTTAAGAGGTCTTTGAACTTATAAACTCAGACACATATGTGTCGAGAATGGAAACTGGCAATGATTGTATTCCATAGTTTGAACTTAATTGCTTTTGGTATGTACTTGAAAAGATAAAATATCCCAAGACATTTAACTTTAGAAAGTCATTCTGTGGTGCTGCACAGTAAGTAATTTTCACAAGGATTTGGCTGAGATATTCAGTATCAACATGCAGGAATGGTTTCAATATGTGGTAGGCCAATAAAAACAAAGTCACTCTGACCCACACTTCGCAGATCTAAGAGGGACAGAGGAGCAAGTAGCGATAATTAATTCCAGTTTCGGGAGAAATACTGTAACTCTGCAGCCACACGCCTCTGTCCTGCCCACGGCTCTGTGTGTCTCTCAGGGACTGGGCCTTAGCGCCCCAGTATTTGGCTTCTCAGGTGGGCACTGCACATGACGTGGTTATACAGTGAGGCCTGAAAGTGGGCCCTGTGGAAATGCGGAGTGCAGGTTTGATCAGAAATCATGGGACCAGCAGAATTGGCCACTGGGTTCAATGAAAGGAAATGGGACCGTCCCCCACTCCCTTGCTTCGCTGCTGGCTACTGCAGGCAGGAGTGTCGCCAGAGCCTTTGACCCACTTCCCTGCTTCTAGAGCTATCAGCTCCAGGCAAGGGATCTGCCTGCTCTTTCCCCACTTGCTTAATTCGTCAGCATCCCCTGTTCCTCCCTGTCTAGGGTAGGAGTGTCTGGTAGGTGGTGAAGGGGTCTTTCCTTCCTGGCATTAAAAGTGGATTGCAGCATATGTGTCCGGAGGGGATGGGGGAAGAAGCAAGGTGGGCTTGCTGAAATCATACCCTTCATACTTGAATAGTACTCAAAAAATGGAGACTATATATTTTGTGATTGATATTATCTTGCTCTGGCGTCTCTGTGTATACATAGTAACCCAAAAGAAGTTAAACTTGCCCATTTTTAAAGTATATTGATCTATTCTGGTTTGAAGCAATATTTTTCAGTAAGCTCAGATTGTCTGGGCTTCTTTCAGCCCCTCTTCTCCTTCTCTGTGGGTGACATCTGGGCACAGTGACATTGCCCTGGTGGGGACAGGATGTTTTGTACTTGCATCATCCTTTTCTGGCTTCTGTTGACTTTTCTTTGAGGTACAGCTGATCTCGTCTCCCTTTTGGGAGTTAGCTTCTGCTACCAAAGCGTATTTGGTAGTGTGTCCTGCGATCGTCTGGCTGGGTGTGAGCGGTGCATGGTGGTGGCCCCTAGGTTTAACACCTTCCACTTTGTCTCTTGCTGCTGTAGACCCTCTGGGGCTTAGCCAGGAACTCCCATCAGCACCTGGCTTTAGGGGGCCTACTTTCCAGCTTCTGTTGTAGGATTCTCGTCTTGTGCCGGGCAATCCCTTAGCAAACATTCTCAATATTCAGCTCCCTTCCCCATGTCTACCCCAGGGTCACCCGGGAGCTTCTAGGCATTCCCAGGTCAGGTGCAGCCTGTGGGGAGACAGGAGGATGTTAACTCCGGCCCATCTACTCAGGCGTTTCCCTCTACAAGTGATGTTCTACTGCTCCTGAACTACAGGGGCTGTTTGCATGTGTTTGTGTGTGTGTATACGCAGTGGAGGGTGGGACAAATGAAAGCATGAGCCTAAATATTTTTTGATTCTCCTTTCACCT
>CAUYRT010012367.1:0-105163 GCA_963574885.1 Lepilemur ruficaudatus
TTATTCGAAGTGAGGTGACACAAGACCAGAAGAATGGGCCCCACATGTACTCACCATCAAATTGGTACTGACTAATTGACACTATGGTGCTCGAAGGGTGGTGGTGTTCACTAGGGATTTGGAGGGTGGGGGGTAGACCCATATCTGAGGGATGTGGTCACTTAATTCTCTTTTATCCAGAGAATATACTCCATGTGATTTCAATTCTTTTAAATTTGTGAAGATTTGTTATGGGCCAGCATGTGGTTTATCTCACTTGTCCACTTGGAAAGATCATGTGGTCTGGTGTTGTTGGAGGAGTGTCTATAAATGTCAATTACTCCCAGTATTTTGAAAGTTCAGGTTTTCTGAACCTTTACCGATTTTCTGTTTGTTGTGTCAAGTACTGTTGCAATCTCCAACTCTAATTGTGATTTGTCTATTTCTCTTCTCTCTTCTGTCAGTTTTTATTTCATATATTTTAAAGTTCTGCTATTTCAGAATTTCATTTAAGATTGCCATCTCTCTTTGATAAATGAACCCTTTGTCTTTATGGAATGACCCCCTTTATTCTCAGTAATTTGTTTTGTATTAAGGTCTACTTTGCCTAATATCAGTATAATTACACCAGGTTTCCCATGATTAGTGTTTGTATGATATACCTCTTGCTGTCATTTTACTTTAACCAACCTGTGTCTTCATATTTAAAATGTGTTTCTTATAGATGGCATATAATTGGGCCTTGCTTTATAAATCCAGTCAGACAATCTCTGTCTTTCAATTGGAGCACTTAGACTATTTAACCTTAATGCAATTATCAATATGGTGGGGTTTAAATTTACAATCTTGTAGCTTTTTTGCTATTTGTCCCATCTGTTCTCCATTTCTTTAATTTTCTTGCATTTTTTAAAAAAGTATTTCACTTTATTTCCACATTGGCTTATTAACTATACTTCTATCTAGCTATTTATTTGATTTATTTTAGTGTATGCCTTGGGATTTACAATATGGTTTTTTAACCTGTTAAGTCCATTTCAAACGATGTCTAATGTATGTGCCTCCTAACAGTGTTGTGGGTTGAACTGGAGCCTAGATTACCATGAAGAGACTGTTGGTAGAAACATGGACATTAAAGGTGATTCTGGTGATGTCTTAAAAAGAAAAGAGGAGAGCTGTAGAGAAAGCTTCTGGCATCGTAGGGAATACATACATATTTCATCATGGACAGAATGTTGCTAGAAACACGAAAGTTAAAGGTGCGTCTGGTGAACTTTCAGACAGAAGCAAAGGGCATATTATTGGAAACTGGAGGAAACTTGCTATAAAGTGGCAGAAGATTTGGCTGAATTGTGTTCTGTTGGATGGGAAGAACTTGTAAGCTACGAACCCGGCTATTTAGCTGAGGATGCTTCTAAGCAACGTGTTGAGGGTGTGGCCTGGTGTCCCCTTGTTGGGAGAGGAGAAAAATAAACTGAAGCAGGAATTGCTAAGCAAAAAGAAACCAGCGCTTGATGACTTAAAGCATTCTCAGCCCATCCAGACAGTGTGCTCTGGAAACGTGGCCAAGGGTGTGACTGGACGGCCATTTGCTATAGACATCAGGCACGTGACTCATGGAGCCAATCAACCGTCTCAGCAGAAGCCGGAAATAGAGATGTCGTGATCCAGGAAAGGCACAGGTGTGCTGCCTGTTATTGCTCTTTGCTTTGTTGAGCTTCGCAGATACTGTATTTTTTACAAATTGAAGGTTGTGGCAACCTTGTGTGAAGCAAGTCTGTTGGCACCATTTTCTTAATAGCATGTGTTCACTTCATGACTCTGTGTCACGTTTTGTCAATTCTCACAGTATTTCAAACTTTTTCATTATATCGTGTCTGTTATGGTGATCTGTAATCAGTAATCTTTTAGTGTGATGATTATAATTGTTTGGAGTGTCATGAACTGTGTCCATATAAGATGGCAATTATTTTGGCCTTTTTGAAGTATTTACTTATGGCTTTGCTGATTTTCTTTATTATACATGTTTCTTTTCTTTTTTTCTTTTTAGACTGGGTCTCACTCTCTGTTGCCAAGGCTGGAGTGCAGTGGCCTTATCATAGCTCACTGCAACCTCAAATTTCTGGGCTCAAGCAATCCTCCTGCCTCAGCCTCCTGAGTAGCTGGGACTATAGGCACGTGACACCACACCTGGCTAACATTTTCTATTTTTTTTTTTTTTTTGTAGAGACAGGATCTCGCTCTTGCTCAGGCTGGTCTTGAACTCCTACACTCAAGCAATCCTCCCGCCTTGGCATCCCAAATTGTTAGGATTACAGGCGTGAGCCACCGTGCTCAGCCTATTGTACATATTTCTAATTTTAATAACTCTGCTCTTACTCTTCCTTCTTTTACTCTGCCATTGGGTTTATACTATTGTTTCCTATTTCTAATTAAAGTTGGAATAAGCTTAGTTCATTAGTTTGTAATCTTCTTTATAAATATAAGCTTTTCAGCCTATAAATTTTCCTGTAAGTACCATTTTAGCTGCATCCCACAGTTTTGTTATGTATTTCAATATTGTTGAGTTCTAAGTATTTTCTAATTTCCATTATGTTCCCCTTTTTGACATGAGTTATTTAGAAGTGTAATTTTTTTTTAATTTTCAAGTGAATTTTTTTTTAGCTATTCATTTGCTGCTGTTATCTAGCTTAATTGCATTATGGTCATTAAACATGGTCTGTGTAATACAAATTATTTGGAATTTGCTTAGACTTTGTTTATTGTTCCTTATTTACATGGGAAAGTTGTTATCCTCCAACTGTTGCTGCAGAGTTCAATTAGATTAAGATTTTAATTTTGTATTCGCATCTTCTCTATCTCTACTGACTTTTTTCTTGCGTTATGTATTTATTACTGCACCATCAGAATGTTTTAGAATCTTCCATTATGAAGACAGATTTATCAGTTTCTCCTTGTGGTTCTATCTGTTCTTGTTTTATTTATTTTGAAGCAATATCATTATGCAAATTTAGAATTGTTAGATTTTCTTAGTGAATTGAACTTTTATCAATATGTAGTAACCTTTCTTATCTCTGGTAATGCTTTTTGCTTTAAAGTTTATTAAATCAGATAACAATACTAATAGAGAGACGTCAGCTTTCTTTTGTTTACTATCGAACTGACATATCTTTTCCCATCTTTATGCTTTAACCTTTCTGTTTATTTCTGATTACTTTCTGTTTTATATACAGTATAGAAGTGAATTATTTTAATTCTGGCAACTTTTTAATTATAACTGGAGAATTTAGTCACTTTATGTTTTTTAGGATCTCTGGTAGACAGAGTTGGACTTTATCCTACTGTTTAATTTGTGCTTTCTATTGGTATTGGTCTCACTCTTTTTGGTTTTTTCCCAGTCTGTTCTGCTTTTTTGTCTTTTTATGGACTGATTGATTTTCATCCTAAACTTATTCATTATCCCTCCAAAAATATGGAAGTTACACATCCTGTTTTGTTCTTTTAGTGTTACTTTAGAGATTTTGTTATGTATATTTAACAGAATAAATAAAATATTTATGCTTTCCACCCAAACATTTCAAGGAATTTAGGACTTTAACTACAATTGCCTTTTTCTTGACTAAAGGCTATTGTTTGTTCAGTATTTTTTTAACATCCAAAATTAGACATTATTATTATTATTATTTGTACAGCCAATATTTATTTAGATTTACCCACATGTTAGTATGTCCCTTAATCAGTTCTGGAAAACTCTGCGTTACCATCTCTTTGAATATTGCCATTCATCCATTCTGTCTGTTACGAAGAATGGCCAGAGGGCAGGAAGAACTCATGGAAGTAGGTGCAGTATCTAAGGTGGGGTCCTTCACCTGGCATCCCATTCCCAGCAGCGAAACAAGAACCTCAGATGCCAGGAGAGAATCTCAAACCCGGGCTGTGGGGAACTGATAGTTAATGGTGAGCTCTCAGTTGAAAAGGAATGGGCATATTAGGCCAATTGCCAGAGAAGAAGAGATGAGAGAGACTGTTAAACTGCTGAGAGAAAAAGCAGCCTGGGCCCCCAACTTGCCAATTTCTGCCCCTACGAGACTCAACTGTCCTCTGGCACCAGGTTTTGCATGCTCATAAGATTGCCCACCCAAAGACAGCCTGTGTGGCTTTCTGCTTTTGCAATCAGAGTCTTGACTAGAACACCTGAGACTGACTTTCTGCATCCGTAAGATGGGACAGCATCTTCCTGGCCAAATTTATAAAACAAAATGCAATGGTAAGAAACAATAATATAAATAAACAATAAATAAGAAGACACCTTCCCAGCCCCAAACAAAACTAGCCTGTCCACAGACAGCCATGTCACAGGGCATGGTGGTCATGCGTCATAGCATATTTTATTTCCTAAAACAGAGAGAACTACCTAGTTTTCCATTGTGCCTTTGAGAGGATATTCACCTCCTTTCCCACTCTTATCTGTTAGCTAACTTTCTCTCTTCATATACTTGGATATATCAAGTATTCATATTTTGTGAAACTATAAGTATATGGGATTTTGAAAGAGAGCTAATATTTATTGAATATTTTACAATGCATGGTCTGCTTTTTACATAGGTGACTTCATTTATTCTACCCACATAGCAACACAACAATATTGAATTAACTGACGCTCAGAGAATTGTTATGACTTGGAGCTGGAATTTAAGCCCACAACAGTTTGCCCCAAAACCCATCCATATTCTTTCCATCTTACGACCATCCTAGATGTGAACAATGAGGGCTAACATGGACAAGTCATCAGGGAATGTGGATGATGTCAGTGGCCTAAACAAGACCATTCACTGGGCCTTCGGGGCTGCCAGTCACCCTGGGCCCAAAGTCATCATGTTACCTTCTCAGCAGAACACTGAATTGAGCAGGGACTTCAGAAAGGAAGGGGCATTGTTTTACATTGATCTTGGGGGGAGGGTCATGGAATGAGAACAGGTAGCTTCTAGAACACAGCAGGCACTTAAATAAGAAGTTGAAAACTGTAGGTCCAACAGGGACCAAGTGATATCATAAACGAGGGAAGCACGCTAGATATGGGTGCACATTCAGACCCTGGGGGGGTGCTTGTGTTCATCCAGAGCCCAGAGCCCATGTCCCAGTTCACAGGGAGCCTCACAGCTGCACCGCACTCAGCTCTGGTCAGCTGCTGCCACGTGGGAAAGCAGGCTCACCTTGCTGCTGCTTCCAAATTTTCTAGGGTCCAGAAATCTGGATTTTTGAGTAATACTCCGGATTTTTTTTTCATGTTTTCTACCACTAGTCAGAGTCTAGTTTGCAATTCAGCATTAGTCCCACTCTGACTCTCTTCTGCTTTCAAACTCCTATAGGAGTTGAAATGGTGCCTTGATGCCACATGAGCCACCGACAGGCAGGGCATCGAGGGGGGATGGAAGGCCAGGCCTGTGCTCCTCAGGAGACATGTCATCTCTGGGACGCATTATTGTGATCTTGGTTTGAGCTGCAGACGCCGGCTCAGTACAGCTCTTCTTACATCACCTGGTATTTTGGGGCTTACAAATATAGACTTGAGAAGGGAATCGAGCTTATGTTGTGTGTGTTTCCTATGATGATTTCTATAAGCATCGTATTTTGAGGACATGGTTCTCAGAGGAAAAAGAGAATTTATGATTCCTTGGAACGTGATAGGACTGTCAAAAATACATGAAGTCAGTTACAGAAGTTGTGCAACTTAAGTCATGGCTCTACTTGTGCTGTGATGGTGTAAACATGGCAAATTTTCCATCAAGATGAAAAATAACCAGAGCGTTTTCAGGAAGGTGGTCCTCGGTACATCTGGATCCTTCCTCCTCTCCTATCTCCTGAGGTTCAAGCCCAGGGGAGAAAGCAAGTAAGCTAGAAGACAGGGCAAAGCAAAGACAGACAAGTTTGGAGTCAGACAGTCCTGCTGGGGTAGACTGTTTGATTCTTCTTAAATAGTCCCTAAAAGGGGAGCGGATCTCCCCACTCCACCTCCTTTGGGCTTAGCCAGGCTACTTGAGTTGGCCAATAGAATATGAGAGGACACGACATACACTACGTCTGAGCAGAAGCTTTCAGCGTGCGGTCTGAATCAGCCTCTCGCTCTTCCCCTCTTTTCTGAACAAGGGGCACATCCCACAGGGGACGCTTCTTCCACCCGGGCCCTAGGGTGAGAAGTTACATGGAGTAGAGCGACATGCCCCATGAGCCCAGGGTAAATGCGTGTTGTTTTAAGCCTTGAGATTGGGGAGTTGTTTGTTATACTCCAAAGCTGACTAATATACCTGGCTTTGCCGCTTCTGGGCTGTGTGATCTGCAGAAAATTGCTCCATTGATTCAATCCCGACGTTCACGGATGCTTACCAGGCGATAGGTTCTGTCTGGACACTGGTGAGCAGGACAATGGCCTGCCGTGGGGGAGTGTCAGGGTAGTGGGGGAGACAGCAAATTAAGGGCTGTGTCAGAGGCCAGCACAAGGGTCAGGGAGAAGGACCTCTGACTCAGGAGATTAGACAAGACTTCCTAGAAGTCGTTAGCATGGGAAGTACCCATGTCACATCTTGAAAGACAAGCCAGAAAAAAAAGGAGTGGAAAAGGTATTTATTTATTTATTTTTTGCTGACAAAATAGCCTAGGCAGGAGCTCAGATGACATTCAAATGAAGGGCTGCTTAGATGGGGCAGGGACCAGGTGGCTTCTGAGATCGGTCTTCGTCCCACGCACTGTCATCCATACACTGAGCTTAGCGAAGGAAGCGCAGACTCACATCTCCAGTCAACAGCAGTCCCCGGTTTGTGCCTTGGGCTATGTCTGGACACCCAAATGACTACTGTGAATTGCCGTGCCTGGGGAAGTGACCGAGCCGGAAATTGGCAGCTCTCAGGACTGAACAATTCTGGAGGCGCTCCGCTGCCATCAGTCCCGGGCACCAGGGCCAGGAGGTAGAGAGGCTCGAGCCCAGGCTGCCGCATCCTCACCGCAGTCGACGAAGAATGGCTGATTCGGAGTGAATAATTTACTTGTGTTTCTGCATTCGTCAGACCAAATGAAGAGTTCCCTCGGCTGAACAGAATGGATTGCCCAGGTTAATCCCAGAGTCTGTCTGGGGTAAGTGAAGCATGGTAGAAAAGTAATATGGGAGGTTTGCTGCTGGGAAATATATTGAGTCCAAACAGAAAAGAGATGAGAAAGGGGTAAAATAACAGCCCAGAAGAACCTACTAAACATACCTTCCCAGGCACTAAATCCTGTCATTAGCTCCCAAACACGTGCAAGATATTTCATTACCGTCCTGACTGTACCCAGTTACACCTTTTTTCTTTCTTTTTCTTATTTTAAAGTTATCACTAAGAGCAGCTGTGTTAACCCAGACTAATTTGTCTGAGTCCTGCTTCTCTCATACCTGACTAACAGCATAAGGACACTCAGCTTCCACCAATCCATTCACCTTGAGCCTCGAGTGCCTGCTGTCATGTGCCAGGCACTGTTCTAGGCCCTGGGATGGGGGACAGCAGTGACAAAGCAAAGTTTCTACGTCACAGAGCTTGCATTCTTCTAAAGACTCTTTGGATGTCCTCCTTTAGAGTGGCATTGGTCCACACGCCCACCACGGTGGCACCCCAAGTTTCTGGAGCTCCTCTGGAGTTGGCCTCGTGTGTATCCTCTCATTTGACCCTGAGGATAACTCTGCTCAGTAGCTAGTGTTGATCTCAGAGCAAAGACACTGAAATTAGAGTCCAGGGATTTTCTTGGAGTAAAGGGAACAAAAGCCTGGTGGGCGGGCACCGTTGCCCTGGGCCCTGGGCCCCACACATGCTCACTTGTCTAACTCCTTCTGCTCTGGGCTGTGAGGGAAAGTCACAGCCACCTGCCCAGCATGCTTCATAAAGGGTCCCTTCTTAAATCCTGCCACATGAGACAACACGGATGAACTTTGGGAACACTATGCCAGGGAAATACACCAATCACAGAAGGTCAAATACTGCATGAGTGTACGTATTTGAGGTACCCAAACAGTCAAAGCAGAAAGCAGAATGGTGATTGCCAGGGAGTGCGGGGAGGGGGAAATGGGGAGTTGCTGTTTAAGTGGTACGGAGATTCAATTACGCAAGATGAATGAGTTCCAGAGATCTGCTGCAAAACGTCATCCTCATCGTTGGCAGTAATGTACTTGACTCTTAAGAATGTGTTAAAAGGGTGGATCTCATGCTATCTATCTGTCCAATAATGGTAATAGTAATAGTGTTCCTTTTTTTCTCATGTGGGCTCAGGAGTCCTGAGTGAGTGGGAAGAAGGAGGAGGAGGGAAGACCACTGGACTTTTCCCCTGCATGTGCGGGGTGGGATTGCCCATTCCTTCAATAAACAAGTCTTTACTGCAGACAACTCCATGCCAGGTACTCTTCCAGGCACTAGGGGGGCAATGGCAGATTGGACCGACAAGATTTATTCCTTCTGGGAGATCAGATTCCAGTGGGTGAGGCAACAATAAACAAATAAACATCCAACAAAGTCATTTCGACTAAGACAGGGGCTCTGAAGGAAACAGGGAGTGTTGTGAGGGTACCTTGGTGCTGGGTTTTAGAGAAGTGGCCTCTATGAGGTGGTTGCATTTGGACCGAGACCTGAGAATAAACCCACTGTGCCAAGAACTGGGGGGAGCGTTCCAGGCAGAGGGAGCAGCCAATGCAAAGACCCGGAGGTTAGGGAGGCCTTGTTGGATTCCAAGAACAGAAAGGAGACCTGCACGGTAGTGTCATGAGCAAGGAGGCTGTTACAGGATACGGTTGGGGAACTGGTCAGAAGCCAGATTATTCCAAGCCTTCAGTGCCACATAAGTGCTTTGGGCTTTATTCTGAGAGCTATGGGAAGCTAAAGAAGGGTTTTAAGCAGAGGGTTGAAGAATAAAACCTGAGCCCATCCACCCTTTCTGCTTTAGAAACTATCACTCCAGCCGATCAAAGGAGAACGGACAGCAGGGGGCAGGAGGAGAAGCAAAAAAAGCACTTAGGAAGCTGTTGTGAGAGATGATGACCAGGCTCGTGCCGAGGCAGTGGCAGTGCAGGTGAAGGCAGGAGAAAAGAGCTGAGATGCGTTTTGGAGGTGAAACTGATCAGACTCGGGGACGGACTGGACCGGCCAGGTAAGGATTCCTTGGACTTAGGCCTGAGCAGTTGAGTAATTGAAGGCGACATTTTGGTGACATGGAAACGCTCAAGGAAGAACAGACCTGGGGGTTTTAGAGAAGTGGCTGTGGGGACTGGACATCAAGTGGGGACAGTTGTCCCCCTGCACCTGGAGCTCAGTGTAGAGGCTTCAGAACCAGTGTGGCGTGTCTGGGAGAAACGACAGGCACAGAGTGGCTGGGCATTGCCAGGAGTCTGGGCAAGGGGGTTGAAGGATGTGCAGAGTCAAGAAATAGGTTTCTTATTTTTTGCATATGGTGTTTTTTCTTGAGATAGTCTCGCATCTTCTCACACTGTAGAAGCTGTTTTTCCCCAGAAGGCAGAGGAGTTAACAGGAGAGACAGAGCTCTGCGGCCTCTGTCATCACTATCTCTCCTTGTTTCCATGCTGTCCCCAGGATCCAGGAGCTGCAACACTCCAGGCCACAGAGTGAGAGAAAGTGATGTTAGCTGGAGACTAATGCCCTTGTCCCCCGAGCCTAATCCTTCCACTACTGAATAGGAAGGGCATTCAATGAATGAGAAACATGTGGACACATCACCGTCAGGTGGATGAGCCTGACGGCCCAACTTGGGGACCAGCAAACCACAGCCTAAGGGCCAAGGCCACCTGCCACCTGTTTTTTTGTAAGTTAAGTGTATGGCCCACAGTCACGCCCATTCAAGACCCAACATGAGGGTTGAGTCATTGTGACAGGGACTGTTTGGCCCTCAAAGCTGAAAAGGGTTATGTGCCCCTTTAACAGAAAATGTTTGCAGACTCCTAGTCCCACCCATTAGAAGGGTGCCTGCAGAACTTGTCACCTCCTCCACTGTTGCTTTGTCTCCCTGTCCTAGACCCACTCCCTAAGCAAAGCTTGTCTTTCCAGCACATTCCAGGTTATAGGAACAACCCTCAGGAAACAGCCTCAAACAAGGTATCCTAGGAACAGCCCCACAGCCAGGTGACCTTGAGGCTGGGAACTGGGAGATCCTCCGGGACCCAACAGTGCTAACCCACCAGGCCACCTCAGTACTGCCCACCCACCTCCAGAAGTGAGGGGGTGTCCCTCCTCTGCCACGATGGTGACTGGGACGCATGCTCGCCTCAGTCTCTTCCTCCGTGTCTTTCTGTTCCTTCCCCTGCTGTTTCCTGCTTAATCTCTGTTGCATGTCAATACTCCCCTTAGAGAGAATTTGGCTGGTCTTGTAAGATAACATTGCTTATTCGTGTAGAGCTTTCTGGCCAGGCCAAGTCAGAGGCCTGTGGCTTACCTGCCCCTTGGCTTAGGTGCTGTCCTGTGGTCCATCAGCTGGGGTCTTGGTGGGGGTGGTCACATAACAGCATCAGGATGCCCTGTGGGAAGGACTCCACTGTAAGGGAGTAATGGGAACACCAGGGTTCGGAGGCTAGGTCTGCTCTGCATTTTCACGATTATTGAGATGGGCACCGTCTCCTTCAAGTGGCTTGGAACAGTCCTCAGAGCCTCCCGTATTCAGAGGTGGGGGTCCGCAAGGCCTGGCTGGACAGTACTTGCCCCACATCTGTCATTGGGTAAATGTCCAGTCCCCAGGGGCCCTGTGTCTTGCCAGAACCTGAGGTAGAGGTGGCTGATCGGGGACCCGTTTTGCATCTGATTTGCTTGGAAAACTGTATCTTCTCCTCCCCACACTTCCCGTCGCTATCCACAGCATTGCTACCTAACTTGGCTGCTCCACGAAGCTCACAAGCTATTCAGAGAGATCTGTCCTCCCCGCTCCCCCAAAATCTTCAGTGAAGCATGAACAATTCAGTCATTTGCTTCATTCAGACTTCCCAGATGTCTGATGTTGGGCAAGAGATGCTTGCTTGCTGCTGACGGATGGCACTTGTTTTTTTTTTTTTACCTTCCACACATGTGTTTGACGTTGTGCAGATGTAGGCATGTGAAAAAGATTGATTTGTTTTATTAATGAACAAATGTTGAAATGACACTCCAGAAATTTTTGGCGAGTCACACATAATCCCACAGTTCTAACGCAACCACCATTTCCACTTTCCCGTATTTCCTTCCTGGCTTAGTTCGTCTTAGACACATATAAATATAATTGTGAACACAATGTTCCCATCACTTGGTAAACTGGTTCTTTTGTTTATTGCTTTATCATACATATTCTCCTTCTGTTTCCACATTATCTTTAAAATTATTGATCTTAATGATTTCCTAACGGTCCTTTGGAATGGATATACCATTTCCTTAGTGATTAAGTTTAAGACTCTCAGTGATTAAGAGTGTGGTCTTTGGTGTTAGCTGGCCTCATTCAAAACCTAATAGCTCTGTAAACTTGAACAAGTTAGTAATTTAACCTCCCTGAGCCTCAGTTTTGACATCTATAAATGGAACCAATAGTAATCACTCATAGAGGTGTTGTCAGGGTTAAAATGAGATAATATGATACAGTTGAACCTTGGACAACACAGGTTTAAAACTCACGGATCCACTTATATGTGGATTTTCTTCCATCTCGGCCACACCTGAGACAGAAAGACCAGCCCGTCCTCTTCCTCAGTCTACTCAATGTGAAGATGATGAAGATGAAGATCTTTTTGATGATCCACTTCCACTTAATGAATAGCAAATCTATTTTGTCTTTCTTATGATTTTCTCAATAACATTTCTTTTCTCTAGCTTGCTTTATTGTAAGAATACAGCATATAATACATATACCATACAACATATGTGTTGATCAACTGTTTATGTCACAAGTAAGGCTTCCTGTCAACTAGGCTGTTAGTAGTTACCTTTTGGAGAGTAGAAAGTTATACTCAGATTTGTCACTTCACAGAGGGTTGATGCCCCCAACTCCTATATTGTTCAAGGGTCAATTGTGTATGTATCAGTCAGGAAAGGCTGTTATGTTGTGGTAACAAACACCCGCCCCCCCAAGTCTCAGTGGCTTAAGAAACACAAGTTTATTTCTTCCTCATGTTACGTGTGCATCGTGGGTTGATTGGTGGTGGGGAGGGGGTGGGGCTGGTGTGATTCTGCTCATTAGGGACTCACTGACAAAGCAATCCGGGGTCACTTCTGTTTACAACTCACTTGACAGCATTACACAGGCCCCACCCACCAACAAGCAGGGATAGCCGTACGGCTTTATCTTGTATCCTGGAAAGGGAAAACTTGAAATATTTTATAATTTGCACAACAAAGAATTGTGTAACTATACGCTGTTATGATTATTTCTACAACATATAATCAAAATGAAATTACACATGTAAATTTCTTAGCGCAGTGTTCCAGGAACCTAGGGAGCACTCAGTAAAGGTAGACACTATCGTAATTGTTATTATTATTTTGTTACTGCATTTTTTCACCTTTTTTTTTTTTTTTTGCTATTATAGACAGTGCTTTGATTAACATCCTCATACAGATGTTTTTTGCTTCTACTGAATTCTTTCCTTGGGATGAATCCTCAAAAGTAGTATTAAGCACCTAAGCTTTGGGGTCAGGAAGAAGATTCAAATTTTTACTTAATGGAAAAAACAGACTTACTGGGTAAGGAACTAAGGCCGGAAGTTCTACTTGTGGTGGTTAAAAACTTCTAATTTATATTTTCAGGTTCCAAGCAGAGGCACTGAATTTTTTGTTTCTTATAGCATGTTACACCCTCTACAACTACAGTTTAATTTCTGTCTTATTGACAGTGTAGAAAAACGACTCTTTGTGTCTGATTTGTGCATGATCTTGGCCTTCCTGAATTCTTGTTAGTCAAATACACCTGAGGTCTGTCACCTGGTGATGTCATTCACAAGTGCTGAAGCAGAGTTGAAGTAACTGCTTCTGTCATGACAGTAATAGTGTGCACATTTTACGGGGCATGTGTCGTCATGGGCTAGCTCCAGACCCAGGGTCTAGCCTGAGGCCCCAGGTTAGAACTTGTGTAGTTTGCCTTTCAGTAGCTTTGCTTCTGACTTGGGACAAGCTACTTAACAGTTTCGTACCTTTACTTATTCCTTGATAAAAAAAAAAAAGGTACAGTAATATCTTGGCATCTAGTAGGAGTAGCATAAAGTGGATATTTCTTCTGTTGCGGAGGCAAAATATCTTTTTGGTTTTTGCTAAGCACAGTCACATTGGAAAGAAGTTGTTTGTGGATTTGTCTATTAAATATTTAGATCAGTGGTTTGCAACTCTCAATGTGTATCAGCATCACCTGGGGGAACTCAAAGACACTGGAGTCTGAATCCCACCCTGAGGGACCCTGATTTAATTGGGCTGGATTTTTAAAATCTCCCCAGCTGATTCTAATATTCGACGAAGTTTGACAACTGTTGACTAGATCAGTGGTTCTCAAACCTGAAGGTGCTGCAGGACTCCCTGGAGGGCTTGTTAAAACCCGGAATGCTGGAACCCACCTCCGGAGTTTCTGATCCGGTGTTCAGTAGTTGTGGGGTGGGGCCTGCCAGCTATCTGCATTTCTAGCAAGTTCCCCGGTGATGCTGCTGTTGCTGGTCTGGGGTCTGCACACCGAGAGCCACTGACAGATGCCACCACTCACCCTCTGTGCATCTTCCCTGCCGTGAAGGGTTTTGAAAGGGAAAATTGGGGCAAGCCCGTTACAGGCAGGAGAATGGACAGAATGTCCTCTTCGTATCTTCCGCGGACCTGAGAGCAGTGGAGCTCTTTCCTGAGACGCTGTCACTACAGGCAGAGCCTCAGAAGGACAGCCTCGTCCACAGCTTTTTTTAAAGAGCTAGCAGCCAGCTGAAGCACTCAGCCTGGGCTCGGCTCGGCTCAGCGAGCGAGCGTGTGCCACCAGCCCTCCTGTGAACTGGAGACATCAGTCTCTCTCCTTCCATTACCTCCATTAGCGCGGTTATTTGTGGTAATTCCTCTTCCTGGCTGCTTGGGATACAAAGTGCTGACTGGTAGGCTGCACATGATGTCTGAAACTCCCAGGCCAGAGGAGGCATCTGATGGTCTCTGACCCGGGGGACCAGAGCGGCACGGGGCACGAGTGGGGGACACGATGTAGCCGCACCCAGGATGGGGGCGTGGGCAGAGGAGGGGGCTGGCCAGAGCCACTCTGGGCCAAAATATCCCAGATGAAGCCAGCTGGTCTGAAGATACCTGAGCAATCTGAGGACAAAGCAGGGGATTTTTTTCCTCTATTATTATCCGGATAAATGTGGTTATGAGGAGGTGTTGTGGGGGGGTGGGGAGCCGTGGGGAAAGGATAGGGCTAGAAATATAATATTTTTGCATATCATCTGAATGACTGGCATGCACATGCTGCGGCGTGGCCAGGGATAATTTAATCACCCTGAGTTTACAGAGGGAACTGCTCAGTCCTACAGACCTTCTGCTTTGGCAGATAAAAGCTTCTCGGAACTAACAACAACAAAAGCAGTAGTAATAGCTCACACATAGCGCTGACGCTGCTCCAGGCGCTGGGGGAAGCGTCTCACGTATATTAACTCGTTTCATCCTCACATCGACCTTACGAGGTCTGGACTAATATTATTCCCATTGTATAGTCGAGTAAACCGAGGCACAGGGAGGTGAAATGTCTTGCTTAGGGTCACACAGCTGCTAAGGATTTGAACCCAGGCACTTTGGGCCCAGAGTCCCTGCTGTCAGGACTGCGGGGGCTGCACGTAGGGACCCTGGCACGGGCTCAGGATGTGGAGTCTGAGTTCGTTCCAGATCTGTGGGTAGGTTCTGTGGGCTGTAAGTGGGGGCTTGGCTCCTTCCTGGCCCAATCATTATTAGGTCAAGTGTGTTGCATGAATATCATTCTCTCCTAGGATTACTTCTCTCCCTGAAGGCTCCTCGTGCAAAGTGGTGCCTGGTTTACTTTAGGCTAGAATGCAGACCTTTTGCATGAGCAGGCAGAGTCAACTTCACTGTCTTCCCTTTCTGTGTCCAGCCTCTGCACCCACCAGATGCTCTCATAATGCCCCCAAAACCCCCCCAGCATCATGCCCGCCTAGACATACCTCCCTCGCCCATTTCAGAAGCAGCCTCTCCTTTTGATCTTACAGGCACCCCATAACTACCCTCAAAGAAATCTAATGATTATATCACTAAAGGGAGAAAACAGTCCATTTATTTTTTTCTCCCAAATGTCCAACCACTTCAAGCACAAACTCACTCTCCCTCTGCCCATCACTCTTTCCTTCTCTCTTCTCACTAGTCATCGTTTTTTTTCCATCTGGGGGATACAGGAGAAAAAGAAATGGACCAGGAGTTGGTCAAGCCAAAGTCTGGTCCAGCCCTGACATCCCCTAACCATGAAACTGTTGACAGTTTTGGCAGTATTGTTAGTGGTTCCGAGCAATGATCTCTGGCATCAGGCACACCTGGGTTCAAATCCTCCCTCTGCCAATTTTGGACCTGTGGCAAGTGGCTGAATCTCTCTGTATCTGGGACAATAATTCTGATCTCGTAGGGTTACTGAGAGAACTAAATGACTACAAGCCTCTAAAGTGCTTAGCGCACTAGCTGGCACAGAGAGCGAGAATTCAATTAGTGATAATTACGATCGCTGTTTCTATGATTGCTCCCCTCCCTGACTCAGTTTCCTCGGGGGTTGGACTGCTGGATTTCTGAGGGCCCTCCCAGCTCCAACATCCTCTGACTCATTGGCATCCTTCTTGTTTCAGGTTTTTTATTAGATTTTCACGACTGACTCATCTTTCTCCATCTCTTTCCCTTATCATCACCCTCCGTGAAAAATGCTCTCTCCTTCCCTTTTGCGCTCAGGCCGTCTCCCCGTCATCTCTGCCCTAGGGGGTTAAATAATCCAAGCCAGCCAGCCCCTTGCACGCCACTGCCACTTGGAGTCGGATTCCACTGAATTTATAAGGCACCGGAGGAGTAGGTAGTCGATATGAATAACCATTACATAGGGGAGGGCTTTTTCTTCTCCCTCTGACTGATGACAGCTAAATTACTGCTAAATATAGGCCCTGAATTTGCATGAATCTGCAGCTTGCCACAGCCAGGCTGGGGGTTTTATTGACAGCTGAGGCACTGGAGGCAGGCAGGCACCTGCTCCGGTGCACCTCTTCCAGAGGAAGCGTGGAGTCAGGCGAAGCGCCCCCCGCCCCTCACCTTCTCTCCGAGAAACCCGCTCTTCTCTCCAAGCCTCCAGCCCTGTTGGTACCAAGGAAAGAACGTGGGCTGTGGGTTTGAATCCTAGATCTGCCATCTAGCTTTGTGATCTTGATCAAATTACTGAACCGCTCCCTATCCCTTCCCCAGCCTCAGTTTCCCCACCAGTACAGTGGGACTAATAATAGCTGTTATCTCATGTAAGGAGATGTTTTGAGGTAGGCTTATCCAAGTTTCTATCTTGTCATACCAGCATTTTTTTGTGTGTGGTTTTGTTTTTTGTTTTTGTTTTTTTTGGTTTTTTTTGTCCTTAGGTTATTGCTTCAAAATCCCAAAATGGCAGCTCCAGGCATCAAATCACATCACAATTGAATTCAAGGCAGAAAAGGGAGGCAGCTTTCTTTGTCATGTCCCTTTTCATCAAGGAGCATAATCTTGCATAGAAGCAACCAAGAGGCTTCCCCTCATAGCTCATAGCAACAACAACAACAGTAATATTCACTGGGTACTTACTGGTGACAGGTGCCTTTCTATATATTTTTCATGGGTTAACTTAATACTCACGACAACCCCAAGGAGCAGGTGCTATTTCTAAGGTGTAGAAGAGATTAAAACAACTTTCCTTACGCATCAGGTAACTGTCAAGCTGAGATCGGAACCCAGAGAGCTTGGCTACAGAGCTCGGGTTCTGTAACTGGAATTGGAATGATGCTTATGTTCTCTTGTTCAGCCTTGGACTGTGACTGGTGAAAGATGAGACCCCGAGACTGCTGAAGGGATCTGCCTTCCCGAGCATGTTCGACTTGGCTAATACGGAAACCAAATTGGTTTTCTGTAAACTGAGGCAGAAGAGGCAATGGCTTGGAGTAGAGACCAGAGTTGCCTGCGTCTGTCCCACTACCTCCTGGGGCTGTCAAGGGTTAAAAGACAGAATGCCCCTGTCTCAGTCTGCTCAGGCTGCATCGCACAATACCAGAGACTGGGTGGCTGAAACAGTAGAAATTTATTTATTATGGGCTGGCCAAGGTAGGTTTCATTTGGAGGCCTCTTCTCTTGGCCTATGGATGGCTGGCCTCTTGCAGTGTGTTCACATGGGCACTTCTTTGTATGGAGAGAAAGAGAGAGAGAGCACACACTCAAGATCCCTGGCACCTCTTTTTATAAGGTCAGTAATCTCATTATAAGGGCTTCACCCTCATGACCTCAACTACCTCTAATTACCTCCTAAAGGTCCAATCTCTAAATACCATCACATTGGGGGTTAGGGCTCCCACATATGAATTTTGGAGGGAAAGGATCACAATTCAGTCATAGCAGCCCCTAAGTGCCTTTTCCAAAGTATCTGGTAAGTAAGAGTTCCCCTCTCCTTCTCCTAGAATTATTGAGTCAATTCATTATTCGGGACATGTAGTATGAGACTAACCTTAAGACACTACAACCTAGTTGGGGAGAGAAGACAAGAGATGGTTGGGTCATGACTCACAGTGGCTTGTTCAGAGATGTGCCAGGTGAGACTCCTATCAGTCATGGCGGCCAATCTACTGAACTTCCAGATCCATCCTGGACTGACACACAGCAGGGCAGACCCTGGCTAACTAAGACAGGCTTTTGGAACTATCAGGTAAGACCATTTGGGGATAGAAAAACCTCCGTTGGCAGAATCAGTTTTTGGAGAAAGATGATTTTCTGTGGCCAGGGACAGCTGGACTACATGTGGATGAGGCTGAGGCTTAAAACCTGTAACATCAGCAGAAGATATGGCAGTTGGGGGGTGGTAGTGGGCAGGGACAAAGTGCACAGTATCAGACCTGCCAGTCTCCGCCTGCAGGGTCTCAACGGTCAGAGCTGTGGGTGGGCTGATATTTGAGTGAAGATTGGGCAGAGGGATGACACCATTGCAAAGTTTGCAAAAAATATTGCCGAAGGAAGAGCATTGGCGCTAAGAATCAATGGCTTAGAGGTGCCAGTTGCCACACGGAGGGAGGCAGAGTGAGGGTGGAGACGTGTACCTGCCACCTGAGCCAGGGCAGACACCTGCGGGAGAAACAAGAGAGAACACCCGCCAGAGCCAAGTCCAGGTCCACACTGAGGAGTGTGGTTGGTGTGGTCATTGAATTGCCATCTAAAAGGCCATAAAACAAGATGCCCCAATGGTGCTACTGGGGAGCCAAGTCAGGACAAGTGACAACAGGCATGGTTGTCCAGTGATGCAGCTCCCAAATGGAGCCAGGTCTGACCTCTCTCTACCATTGCTAACTGGCAATATTGACAACGACCAAATGTCTCCAAATCTCATTTTTTCCCATCTGGCTAATGAAAACAAGGCCGGTGGTTGAGGATGACAGGAGACATGTATACAAAGTGACCGGAAGTGTCTGGCACACAGGAGGAGGGAGGATGTGAGCTCTGTCTTCTGTAAGGTAATGGAAATGTGCACAGAGACAGGCCGCCCCTGCCTTACAGGTCCTCCTGCCAATGACAGCCGCTACCCAAGCCTTTGGGGATGAAAGACCAGCGTTGGGCAGAACGTCACCCTGGGAAAAGCTCTTTGAAACTCTCCTTGATGGATGATGAATCAGCGGTCAGCTTCATTTCAGAGGCAGGTCCTCTAATCCCCACTTTTCATCTCCTCGTCTGTGTCTCTTAGGCCTCTTTGGGGAGGTCCCGGCCCCTTTGTTTTTCAGGATTAACCCAGAGAGGGTTTCTTTGACGTCCTACCCTCGCTCCCCAGATGACCTGGGCTGACGCTGGGGCTTGAATTCTAGTGGCCTTTTGGAGGGTTTTTGGCAGTGCTCACTTCTGCAAGTTCCCCCGGCCCCCGCCCTGGGCATTCTTGGTCTGTGCCAGCCCTAATCTCCCCCAGAACTCAACAGCAAAAGGTTTTGTCCTGGAAACAACAGTGGGTGAGGAATAGTCTTGACTGCTCTTTGCAGAGCAAAAGCAGAGACATCCCTGTTGCAGATTAGGGAGGCTACTGGGACTTCCCCAACCAGATCCCTCGGCTGAGTTGTGTTTTTCTACCCAAGCCTTCCCCATCTAATCCTCCAAGGGGCTCAGGGTGTCCTGCTTTCTGTCTCAATCTTCTACTTAAAACCCCTCGCCCTGATGAGCCCAGTTTAGTTTACTCCTGGAATTCCAGGAACGACCCAGCTCTAGGTCTCAGCCTCCCCCTGTCCCTACCCTCTACTTCAGGAAGCTCTTTCCCTGCTCAGCCTGCCAGCAGCACTGATTCCTCTCGGATTGTGAACGGATGGAGTAGATCTGCCTGTGCCCTCTTAGAGCTGGGAAACTGTCACCACGGCTGGCTTCCCTTGACAGTCGTTCTGTCTGCAGTTGCATCCCTGCTAGCTCCATCTCCGTGTCTCCCCAGCATGGCTGGCAGCCAGCCAGTGCCTGCTCCGCTGTATGAGCATGGGAGATACGAGGCTAGAAGCATGAACTTTAGGACTTCAAATTTAGATATAAAATATTGTGTCCAAAGCTTTCTCCAAGTGGTCCCTGACCCACCAGAATGTTACAGCCCAGTGGGCAAATGTCCTTCTCAATGCTCCTTATCATGCATTCACCTTTGTGGTCAAAGGCAGGACTGTGTCTCATTCATCTTCGTATCAATTGTTCCTCACCCAGCATCTGACACACGGTAGGTGCTTGTTGAATATTCGTTGGGTGAATAAATGATCAATGAATGAATGCACTAAGATGTGGTACATCCTGAATCCAGGGGAGAGATTAGGCACTTCCTCTCCAAGGCCCCTGGAAGATGAACATGCATCACTGCGCAGACCCTTCCAGCGATGGGGAAGTCCCTTTTTCCTAAGGCAACTTATTACATTGCTTTTCCTGTACAGAGCTGTGTCTGTCCTTCCTCAACTTCCACCCTCTGGGTCAAGCTTTGGCCTGGGAGACTGCCTGGGATTCACTTCCTTTCTTGGGCTCCTAGAGAGACTACTCACATCAGAGGTGCAGTTATCACTTTCTCAGCATCTGCCAACACTAGTGACATTTGCTGTCCTCAGCCAGACCCCTCTCAAGACAAGTTAGGGGGGTAGTCCCCACCCTCTGTGAGATCAATCCACTGCAAGTTTCTGTTCCCAGAATGGACCATAATTCTTTTGACAGAACAAAGAGTATCAGAACAAAAGAGAGCTCTAGAGCTCGTATAAACTGATCACCTTAATTTACAGGCAAGGAGACCGATGCCCAGAGAGGAGAATATGCTACGCGGGTTATGCACCTGCAACCTGAACCCAGCTCTCCGGGCTCCAAGCCCAGCGCTGCTCTTGCTGTGCTCTGGAGCCTCCTTCCTGCAGCTCTCAGCATGACACGTGAGGGTGACAGAAGTCCTGCACTTCCTGATAGGCTCCAGATATGCACTCCCCATGGATTGTCAGATTTCTCTGCACCTCCCACTGGCTGGGGCTCCTTCCTGCTTTGCTGCAGCATAGAAGGGCCTGGAGGGCCACCCTTAACCCTTGGTGTGTGTGCTCTGGGCTGGCAAATTGTCAGGCATGCCAACTTCTCACGTAGTGTAGGGTAGGGTTTAAGAGCATGGCCTCTGGAGCCAGACTGCCTGTGGCTCAAATCTTGGTTCTGTCACTTCCTACTGTGTGATCTTGGGCAAATTACTTGTCTGTGCCCTAGCCTCATAATCTGTAAAATGAGATAAGTTAGTGCCTATGTCATTAGGACAGTTTGCAGCTTAAATGAGGGTAAAGTGTTTAACCTCGTGTTAGGTAAGTGCTAGCTCTTATGATGGCTCACTCCCTTCCTGATTTCCCTTCACTCACTGGAGCCAGCTCATCTGAACCAACAACCATCCCTACAGCGACCTGGGCCCAGGTAACCTTCTGTGCCACAAAGGATTGTCCCTGGCATACATGAATGGAAGCTCATAGGACTCCCCATTTCCATTTTTTTCCCCTAGCCACTAGACCACCAGGAAAGGATTTTCCATTTCTGAAGACACTTAGTGTCCAACGATGCTTCTGATAGACCCATCTGAGGAAGCTGCTTCTGCTCTGGGCAGTGTAGCACAGGGGTTAGAGTTGGAATGGGCTCTGGACTCTGACTCCCTGGATGCACATCTCAGCTCCACCACTTTCTAGACATAAGGTGACTTTGCTTCTCTTTGACTCAGTTTCCTTCTTAGCAAAGGAGGAGGGAGGACAATAGTACCTGCCCTGAACACTGTGTGAAAATTAAATAACATACGTGAAGGATGACGTTTGATGTTAGTATATCATTGATAGTGGTGATGTTAGTTAAGATTTATTGAGCACTTGGTGTGTGCCAGCCACTGTTTCAAGTGCTTTTAGATATATTAATTCATTTAATCTTCACAACAACCTTATGAAATAGATACAATTTTTATCCTCGTTTGCCGGTGAAAAAACTAAGGTGTGGAGAAGTTGAACAACTTGCTTGTGACTAAGATTTGCAGCCAGGTGCTCATATCCTTATTCAGTACCCGACACAGTGGGGTGTCACACACCATAGCAGTGGCTACAGAAGCTCTCTGACTGGTATTAGAATTTGCGATGTATCTCCAGGAGGCATCAGTCTGCCTGGAGCCATCTTTCTCCAGAAAGACTGAGCCAGCACTGGGAATACAGATCAGATGGAGAAAGAATGGGTGAGAAAGGAACCCTTGGCAGAGAACAACTGCTAAATTTACCATGCACTAACCTCTGACCATGTGCCCAGGCTTGCAGCCCAGGGGCAAAACAGCTGCTGCTACCGTCTCCCAGGGAGCGCTTGGCAAAAGGACCCTGTGATGGAGATTTGGAGTGGTTTAATTATAATTGTGGCCTAAATTGACGTCAGGGATGAGGAGAGCAGGGTCCAAGACAGGAGGGAGAAAGGATCTTTGGTACTGTGACATAGCCTCAGCTCCTCTGGTCTAGCCTCTGACCCATAGGACACACATGGGGTTCCCTGATTTACCCTGAGACCCACTTGGCATATCTTGGGCTCCAATCTATCAACATTCACAACAAATCTCAGATCTTCTGGCCTTTCCTGAAATGAAGTCAATCCATCTTTCTAGCCCTCAGCCTTCTGGGAGCTTGGCCAACCAAGATCTATATGCTGACTGCTAAACTCAATCTGAGTAGCTCTGAAAACTGCCAGACCACCCTGCATGTGTCTAAGCACGACTTGGGGCAAGGAAGCAGGTCCTGTCCTTTGCTGTTACTACCAACCCTGTGAGCTACCACCATGCCCAGCACACAGTGGGTATCAAGTACCACCATGCCCAGCACACAGCGGGTATCAAGGTGCCACCATCCCCAGCACACAGTGGGTATCAAGGTATGACCATGCCTTTCACACAGTGGGTATCAAGGTACCACCATGCCCAGCACACAGTGGGTATCAAGTACCACCATACCCCGCACACAGTGAGTATCAAGGTACCCACCATGCCCTGCACACAGCAGGTATCAAGGTACCACCATGCCCAGCACACAGTGGGTATCAAGTACCACTATGCCCAGCACACAGTGGGTATCAAGGTGCCACCATGTCCAGCACACAGTGGGTATCAAGGTGCCACCATACCCAGCACACAGTGGGTATCAAGGTATCACCATGCCCCACACACAGCAAGTATCAAGGTACCCACCATGCCCAGCACACAGTAGATATTAAATAAATATGTTACTGCTGTTGTAGGGAAGGCAGATGGGCAGGAGGGAAAAAAAAACGTGGTCTGAGACAATAATCAAAAACAGGTGGTTCATGAGGAAATGGTGCTGGTGGTAGTGGTGGGGAGGTGTCCCTCCCAGTCAGCCAGGTATATGATCACAGCTCCAAGAAGGAATGCCCCAAATCCTCAGCACCCCTGACCCCGTGGTCCATGCATATAGCACTCAGGACTCACAGCTCCTGCTCAGTTTCCCTGCAGGCAGCAAGGGCTCAGGATTGAAGAATTCTGCACTCCAGGCAAGCAGTGCTCTGTACTCTGGATAGACAGCCATCTGCACTCCAGGCACAGGGTGCCAGGAAGTAGCACCTGACTCACCAGGTGTAGTTCTAAATGCTCCATGAAGCTGCACTCATGTGGGATGATGGCACTGGGTATTCCACGCAGACAATATTGCACACATCAGGGGCTGTTGATAAGGAAGACACACATCCTGGGAATGGGACAGCTGTCACAGAGCCCCACCCTGTCCTTGCCAGGGGCCTAGTTCTATGCTCTGGACCACTGCATGGGGAGAAGGGCCATACCTGAAGACCCTCACATTTCAGGAGTGGGTCTTCCCTCCTTTAGAGTTAGGATAGGGCTGGTCTGCAATGGGATAGAGAGAGCCTTATAACTGTATACCTTTTGTAGCAGCAATTCTTTTTTGCATCAATGATGGAACATTCAGTACCTTGCTTTTAAAAAAATATATGTGTATATCTTGTCTATATAAGCTGTCTTATCTTTTTTCACGGCTGCCTAACTTTCCATTGCATGATGTCCCATAATTTATCTAACTAGCTTTCCATTGATTGACATTTAAATTATGTCCTGTCTTTTGCTATTACTGCTAATCCTATAATTGTTCATGTCTTTGGCATATGCATGAACATATCTGAAAGGTAAGTTCCTAGCAGACAGACTACTGGGTGAAAATCTATGCAACATTTTAATATTTCTTTGAGAGGGGTACAAGATGCCTTTATGGAAGGAATGGTGGACATATACAAGGAAGATGCGGTGGGTGTTTTGGCACAGCTTATGGGAAGGTTAAACATAACCCAAGGATGCACGCACTGCATAGGGAAGCCACTTCCATGATTTTGAGGAAGCCAGCCTGGGACTTAGCTCTCACAATCACTGTTTCCCAGGGTGTGCTTGTCAAAAAGTTACTCTACCACACCATGTTCCTGGGCCTCCATCTTCTGGCAGTTGGTTCCATTGTAACTTCATTCTTTGATAGATTACATCTATTCATTCACGTAATGGGTCTCAGAGAATTCACAAAGTGGAGGTCATTTGTGTCAGTGGCCAGTTTGTGCAATTTCAGTAATGACCAGTTCACACTTTTGTTCAAGTGGAATTCACCCTGCATTCAATCCCCTCCCATTTGCCATGGGTTGCTTTCTTGGTGTTCTAAAGGGAGATCAGCCACCTTGTTGGTTCTGCAGCTGAACTTATGTCCCAGTATGTTTTCTCTCTTATGGAATTTGACGAGAGAACAGTTGGCAGAGTTATCCAAGCCACATCATCTCAAGCAAAGTGGTGAGTCCAAATAGGGGCAGAAGAGATCAAACTATCACCCTTTCCTGACGATATGATGTTATATCTAGAAAACCCCAAAGAATATGCCAAGAGACTACTGGAACTGATAAATAAATTCAGCAAAGTCTCAGATTACAAAATCAATGTACACAAATCAGTAGCATTCATATATGCCAATAACAGTCAAGCTGAGAACCAAATCAAAGACTCAACACCATTCACAACAGCAACAAAGAAAATAAAATACCTAGGAATATATTTAACTAAGAAGGTGTAAGACCTCTACAGGGAGAACTATGAAACACTGAGGAAGGAAATAGTAGAGGACGTAAACAGATGGAAAACCATACCATGCTCATGGGTCAGCAGAATCAATATCATTAAAATGTCTATACTACGCAAAGTGATCTATTGATTCAATGCAATCCCTATTAAAATACCAACATCATTTTTGGCACATCTAGAAAAAATCGTTCTGTGCTTCATATGGAACCAGAAAAGACCCAGTGTAGCCAAAGCAACCTGAAGCAAAAAGAACAAATTGGGAAGCATCAGTTTATCAGACTTTAAGCTACACTATAAGGCTATAGTAACCAAAACAGCATGGCACTAGCACAAGAACAGAGACATTGACCATGGATCAGAACAGAGAATCCAGATATAAAACCATCCTCATATTGCCATCTGATCTTTGACAAAGCAGACAAAACACTGGAGAAAAGAATCCCTGTTCAATAAATGGTGCTGGGAAAACTGGATAACCACATGTAGAAGACTAAAACAGGATCTGCACCTCTCACCACTTACAAAAATTAATTCACAATGGATAACAGACTTAAACATAAGACATGAAACAATAAGAATTCCAGAAGAAAATGTTGGAAAAACTCTTATAGACATTGGCCTAGGCAAAGAATTTATGAAGATGACCCCAAAAGCAATCACAGCAACAACAAAAATAAATAAATGGGACCTGATCAAGTTAAAAAGATGCTGCACAGCCAAGGAAACTATCATGAGAGCAAACAGACAACCTACAGAATGGGAGAAAATATTTGCATATTATATATCTGATAAAGGGCTGATAACTAGAATCTATATAGAACTCAGGAAAATCAGCAAGAAAAAATCAAAAAACCCCATTAAAAAGTGGGCAATGGACATGAACAGAAACTTTTCAAAAGAAGATAGATTGGTGGTCAAGAAACACATGAAAAAATGCTCAACATCTCCAATCATCAGGGAAATGCAAATCAGAACCACAGTGAGGTATCATTTAACTCTAGTGAGAATGGCTTTTATCAAAAAGTCCCAAAACAACAAATTCTCCTGGATTTGGAGAAATAGAAATACTCATACACTGCTGGTGGGGCTGCAAACTAGTACAACCTCTATGGAAAGTAATATGGAGATACCTCTAAGAACCAAAAATTAAATTACCATTTGATCCAACAAGCCCACTACAGGGCATTTACACAAAGGAAAAGCATTCATTCTACAAAAAAGACATCCACACTTGGATGTTTATAGCAGTACAATTCACAATTGCGAAGATGTGAAAACAACCCAAGTGCTCATCAATATATGAGTGGATTAATAAAATGTGCTATATGTATACCATGAAGTACTACTCAGCCATAAAAAATGGTGAACTAATACCTCTTGTATTAACTTGAATGGAACTGGAGCCCATTCTGCTAAGTGAAGTATCACAAGAATGGAAAAACAAGCACCACATGTACTCGCCATCAAATTCATCAGGTATCAGGCAGGTGGGAGACGGGAGGAGGAGATGGTAAATTCACACCATTAGGTGTAGTGCATGCTCTCTGGGGGATAGGCACGCTTATAGGTTTGACTTGGGTGGTGCAAAGGCAATTTATGTGACCAAAGCATTTGTACCCCTGTAATATTCTGAAAATAAAGTGGTGAGACACGGACAGTGGATGCAGGAAACACTGCTCCAGGCTGATCAGGGGTTGAGGGAGGTCTTTGTTACTAGTGGGAGTTCAAGGGCTATGTGAGATCCTGACAGGTGGCTGAATAGAGGTAGACTTGGGCCCTGATGGGCTGGCCAGAGTGAGCATTGATTCAGCCCATGCACTCAGCATCTGGCCCACTCTTCTCATTTTGATAGATGCTACCAAATTCCCCAGCAAAGACCCTGCACCAATTTATGTTTCCACAGACAACACATGAGAGTGCCTATCTCTCCACCCCTGTGCCAGCACTGCGTCTTATCAAAATTTCGAATTTTGCCAACCTAATAGATGAAAATGATGTCTCATTTAAAATGTACATTTCTTTAATTATAAAAGGCAGTTTAAGTCAAAGGATATATAATTACCGTTAGATAGGAGAAATAAATTTCAGGACCTGTATTGTACAGCAAGGTGACTATAATGATCATATATTTTACTCTTGAAAAATGTATAGACAGTGGATGTTAAATGTTCTCACCACAAAAGTGATGACTATGTGAAGTGATGCATTTGTTAATTAGCTATATTCAACCATTGTACAATGTATATGTACTTCAAAACATCATGTTGTACACAATAAGAACAAACAATGTTATCTGTCAATTTTTAAGAAATAGAATTTCAAAATGGTGGAGAAATATATCAGTAGCCACTTGCAAGGCTTTTTCTCTGAGTTTTGTGTTTGTGTTTTCTGTTTAGTTTGGTTTTGGTTTTTGCCCATTTTTATTTTCTGTTGGGTTGTCATTTTTTTATTGATTTACAAGAGCTTTTAATACGTTATGTAAACCAGACCTTTGTCATATGAGTTGCAGATTATTTTTTTTTTGCTAGTTGCTTAGTTGACTTTTGAGTTTGTTTATAGTACTTTTTGAAGTTCAAAAAATTTGATTTTTCTACCGAAATGAATCAATTCTTTATTTTTCAGTTTAGAGTGTATGTCTTGCTTAGAAAGCCTGTCTCCACTCCATAGTCATAAAAAAATTCTTCCACGTTTCTTTCTAGTACTTTTATGGGCTTATTTTTTATGTTGAAATCTTTGCTCCATCTGGAGTTTGCTTTGGTGTGAGAAGTGAAGAGGAGATCCAGCTTCACATTTTTCCAGATGGCAAGCTGGTTGTCTCAGCACCCCTTGTTGAATAATCCTTTTTGCCTAAGTGATGTGAAATATCGTATTTATCATACAGTAAAGTCCTGTGTGTTCTTGGATTCCTATCTGGACTCTATTTTCCGTTACGGTACTGGCTGGTCTTAGTACCAAACAGTTTTAAGTATCATAGATTTTTATTATATTTTGACATCTGGCAAAGGCTTGTCATTTTTCTTTATTCTTTAATTCTATAATTTTTCTGGCTAGTATCACATATTTGTTTTTTTCATGTAAACTTTAAATCAGCTCCTCTGTTCCTCCTCACCCCCCACATCCCACAGGTATGTTCATTGGGATTGCATTGCCTCGTGAGTGTCTCTTTCCCAGGGAGAGAGCAGAGTCTCCCTGGGCTAAGAGGCCCTTTGGGTAGAGGTCTGTACTCAAGCTTGGAAAACAGTATAGTCAGCAGCCCAATTTTTTGGCAGAGACCTCACCTGCCAACCTTTCTCCAAATCTGATCTTCTATGGGTAAAAGAGTTTAATAGTAAAATAAGTTTGGAATACGTTGGACTTAAAAAAAGTTCAATAATTTTTTCTTGATCATCCATTGAGCAGATATGAATGGGTCCTTGTCACGTACCAACTGTCGTGTGCAGCTCCAGGAATACCACGGGGGAGAAATCAGATGCAGTCCTGGCTCTCACGAAGCCGATGGTCTAGCTGGGGAGAAAAACATCGACCCAAACAAATTCCAAATATGCATTTACCTGGGCTTGTGATTTTTCAGTGCCAAGGGGGGAAGGGCTGGGAAGGTACGAGCAGAAAGACTAGCTGGGATGAGAACCTAACCTCTGGGTGAGGGAAGGTCTGTTGAGCTTTTGCTACGCACTTACCATGGAAAGCTTCAAGGCACAGCATTTCCCAAACTTCCTGGCTATGGAGCTCTTTTCAGGTGGCCTTTCTGCACCCATTCCTGCAAGATGCTCTTTGGAAATTGCTAACATTTTTGCTCCCACTTGCAAGGTCTGTAACCTAGATCTGTCTTATACGAGTCAGGTGTCCTCAGAGAGGGGGCTCAATCTCTTTGAGCCTCATTTTTCTAATGTAAGAAATGGTGTATTCATTTTCTAGGGCTACCATAACAAATTACCAGAAACTGGGTGGCCTAAAAACGACAGAAATTCACTCTCTTGCAGTTCTGGGGGTGTCGGGAGGGCCACAATCCTGCTGAAGTCTGTAGGGGAGGATCCTTCTCGCCTCCTCCAGCTTCTGTGGGCTCCAGCTGGTCCTCTGCCTGTGGCTGCATCACTCAATCTCCGCCTCCGTCTTCGTATGGCCACCTCTTCTCTCCCTGTGTCTTCTCCTTTCGTGTCTTTTATAAGGACACCTATCTTTGGATTTAGGTCCCCCTGGATAATCCAGGTTGATCTCATCTTGAGATCCTCGACTTAATTACATCTGCAAAGACCCTTTTTCCAAATAACATCACATTGACAGGTTCTGGGGCATATCTTCAGTGGGGTGGGGCCACAATCCCATCACTCCAAATGCGAGTCATAGAACTTGTTTCCTGGAGTTGCCGTGAGGGTTCCATGAAACAAGGTATGGGACATTGCCTGCCTCAGAGTAGGCGGGTGTTTTCATTTATTTATTTTTATTTCAACATTTTTACAGAGGTACAAATGTTTGGGTCACATCTATTGCATTTGCACCGCATGTAGAAGACTGAAACAGGACCCACACCTCTCACCACTCACGAAAATCAACTCAAATGGATAACAGACTTAAACCTAAGGCAGGAAACCACAGGAATTCTAGAAGAGAATGTTGGAAAAACTCTTATAGACATTGGCCTAGGCAAAGAATTTATAAAGATGACCCCAGAAGTAATTACAGCATCAACAAAAATAAATAAATGGGACCTGATCAAATTAAAAAGCTTCTGCACAGCCAAAGAGAGGGCGGATGTTAAATGCTGCTTTTATTCCCTGCTTCTCCCAGCAACCTCAAGAGGGTTTAGCACTAGGAATTCGCAGTGAAGTGGGAGGCACCAAGGGGTTTCTTCTCTCACCCTACGTCCACAGGAGAGAATTTCATTTTAGATGCGAATCAGAGAAGGGAAATACTCCTCCTCTTTTGCTCAGGGCTTCCCCCTTGTGCACCCATGCCGGAGTCATTTCCCGCCTTTCCTCCCGGAGCGTCCTGGCCAGTTGCCCTTCTGCAGGCTTGGTCATCTCCAGCCTGGACCTGTGCTTATCGAGTCATCAGTGCGGATGTTTCTGGGACCTGAGGAATGGGGAGCCTGAGCCATCTTCTGCTCCTCTGATAGCTCCCGGGGGACTCCCATCTTCAAAGAGCGCCTGGATGCTTTTTTGCTTGGCTGCAAAACAAAGACAACCTCTCCAAACTCTTCCCTCGTCTGACTTTCGTTGTTGAGATGTGCTTGTCAAGCCAATGTTGAGGGTCCATGAGTTAGATGTTGCTCAGGGGGAAAGAAACAAGCATACAAGGAAGTGGCTTAAAGGGGCCCATGCTTCCCGGGTGTGTCTGTGCCCTTGTCTCTCATTCTGATTTCTCCCGGCCTCCACAAAGGCAGGCCCTGGGCCTCGGACCCTGTCCCCTTCTGTACCTCCCTCTCTGGTCGCCATGCCCTTCCTCCCATGGTGCTCAGTAACCCCCTCATAATGACAAATTGATGGCAATCGCTTACATGCAGCTGTTCAGTCCTGGGACTGCTGGGAGAGAACTTAATGTCCAGAGAAGTCCCCAAGGAGACACACGCTGCTTGAATTATATAAAGATGAGCAGGGAAGGGTAAATTGCATATGCAGAAATCCTTTATGGCATTAAAACTTCATGGGAAAAACTGAACCCTTGGACTCATGTTTCTGGTCAAAGCTTATCTTCTTCACTCAGCACTCATTTATTAAACTTTTATTATGTATAAGACCACAGTCTAGGTGCTAGAGGGGGAAAAATACATAATTAATCCGTCTCCAACCTTTCCTGTGGGCTCCCCTATCCTCACGTGCGTACACCCTGGAACAGCAAGCTACCCTGAGATAAAACTATACCCAGATGGGCATCATATCCGCCCTCCAGCCATCTACTCCCCCAGTGTATTTATTGAGTGCTTGCTGCGAGCTAGGTTGTGTGACAGGCACCAGAAGTACTGAGCTGGGTGCAGGGCAAGACATTTGTTGAAATGAAGAAGGGGATCAAGTTGTTTAAATCACTTTTTAAAAATAGACATTTATTTCATATTTTGGGAGTACAAGTGATATTTTGATACTCGTACACAGTGTGTAATGAACGAATCAGAGTAATTGCGATATCCTTTACCTCAAAGATTTATCTTCTGGCTACTTTGAAATATATAATAAATTGTATATAACAATAATAAGTTATTGTCAACTATAAGTTCCCTACTAGAACTTATTTCTTCTATCTAACTGTATTTTTGTGCCCCTTAACAGCTTCTCTTTACCATCCCTCTCCCTTCCCCGCCTCTGGTAACCACCAAGCTATCTCCATAAGGTCCACTTTTTTAGCTGCCGCATATGAGTGAGGACACGTGATATTAATATTTGTCTTTCTGTGGCTGGTGTACTTCAGTGAACATAATGACCTAGGGTTCAATTCATGTTGCAGCAAATGACAAGATTTCATTTTTGTGGCTGAATAATATTCCGTTGTGCATAGATGCCACATTGTCTTCATCCATTCACTGTTGGTGGACACTTAGGTTGATTCCGTATCCTGGCTGTTGTGAATGGTGCTGCATAAACACTGTTCCTCCGTGCTATTCTGCATAATGGTGGTACTACTTTACATTCCCACCAGCACTGCACGAGGGTTCCTCCTTCTTTGCATCCTCGCCAGCATTTGTTATTTTTTTGTAACTTTGATAACACTCATTCCAACAAGGTGAGATGACATCTCATTGTGGTTTTGATTTGCATCTCCCTGATGATCAGTGATGCTGAGTATTTTTTCATATACTTGTTGGCCATTTGTATGTCTTCTTTTGAGAAACATCTATTCAGGTCTTTCGCCCGATTTTAAATTGCATTGTTTATGTTTTTGCTATCGAGTTGTTTGAATTCCTCATGTATTCTGGTTATTAATCTCCTACTGGACGGATAGTTTGAAAATATTTTCTCCCATTCTGAACATTGTCTCTTCACTGTGTGGATTGTTTCCTTTGCTGTGCAGAAGTTTTTTTTAGCTTAACGGGATCTCATTTATCTGTTTGTGTTTTTGTTGCCTGTGCTGTTGAGGTCTTATCCCAAAAATACTTGCCCAGACCAATGTCCTGAAGCGTTTCCCTAGTGTTTTGTTTTAGTAGTTTCACAGTTTCAGGTCTTACACTTAAGTTTTTAATCCATTTTGAGTTAATTTTTGTGTGTGGTGAAAGACGGGGTTCTGGATTCATTCTTCTGCATACGGATACCCAGTTTCCCCAGCACCATTTATTTATTTAAGCATTTTAAAAATTTTTTATAGGTTTAGGGGGTACAAGTACAATTTTGTTCATGGATACATCATGTAATGGTGAAGTCTGGGCTTTTAGTGTAGCCATCACTCGAATAGTACACATTGTACCCAGTACGCAACTTCTCATACCCCACCTCCCTTCCACCCTCCCACTCTTCTCAGGCTCCAATGTCTATTATTCTACTCTCTGTGCCCAAGTGTACACATTATGTAGCTCCCATTTATAAGTGATAGCATGTGATATTTGACTTTCTGTTTCCAAATTCTTTCACTTCAGATAATGGTTTCCAGTTCCATTCATGTCATTTCATTCCTTTTTATTGCTGAGTAGTATTCCAATATATATACACACACTACATTTTCTTTATTCTTATGATAATTCTATATATTTTTTTCTTTCTCCAAGATTCTTTATTCCACCTGAGTTCATACGGTAATTCTATATCTCTGCTATTGTGAATAGTGCTGTAATGCACATACTAGTGCAGGTATCTTTTTGATATGATTTCTTTTCCTTTGAGTATATACCCAGTAGTGGGATGGCTGGATCACATGGTAGTTCTATTTTTAGTTCTTTGAGAAGTCTCCATACTGTTTTCCATAGAGGTTGTATTAATTTACATTCCCATCAACTGTATATAAGTGTTCCCCTTTCTTCACATCTTTGCCAACATTTGTTATTTTATTTTATTTTGTATTATTTTATTTTTTGGAGACAGAGTCTTGCTCTGTCACCCAGGCTAGAGTGTAGTGTCATCATAATAACTCACTGCAAACTGAAACTCCTAGGGTCCAGTGAGCCTCCTGCCTCAACCTCCTGAGTAGCTGGGACTACAGGCATGCACCACTGTGCCCAGCTAATTTTTCTATTTTTAGTAGAGATGGGGTCTTGCTCTTGCTGAGGCTGGTCTTGAACTCCTGAGCTCAAGCTATTCTCCTGCCTTGGCCTCCCAGAGTGCTAGGATTACAGGTCTGAGCAACCGCAACTGGCCAACATCTGTTATTTTTTTACTTTTTATTAATAGCCATTCTGACTGGTGTAAGATAGTATGTCATTGTGGTTTTAATTTGCATTTCTCTGATAATTGAGGATGTTGAACATTTTTTTATATGCTTGTCCATTTGTATGTCTTCTTTTGAAAAATGTCTATTCATGTCCTTTGTCCACTTTTTAATGGAGTTATTATCTATTGGTTGTTGTTGAGTTGAGTTCCTTGTGGATTCTAGATGTTAGTCCTTTGTCAGATGCATAGCTTATAAATATTTTCTACCATTCTGCAGGTTGTCTATTCACTATTATTTCTTTTGCTATGCTTTTCAGTTTAATTAAATCCCATTTGTCTATTTTTGTTTTTGTCGCATTTGCTTTTGAGGTCTTAGTCATAAATTCTTTGCTTAGGCCAATGTCCAGAAGCATTTTTCCTATGTTTTCTTCTAATATTTTTATAGTTTCAGGTCTTACATTTAAGTATTTAATCCATCTTGAGTTCACTTTTGTATATAAATTTTTGTGAGAAATAGGGGTTCGGTTTCTTTCTTCTGCAGGTGGCAACACAATTTTCCCAGCACCACTTATTGAATAGTGTATTCTTTCTCCAGTGTATGTTTTTATTGACTTTGTTGAATATCAGTTGGTTGTAGTTATGTGGCTTTATTTCTGGGTTCTCTATTCCATTGATCTATATTTCTATTTGTATACCAGTACTATGTTGCTTTGGTTACTATAGCCTTGTAGTGGAATGTGATACCACATTACAGGTAATGTGATACTTCCAGCTTTGCTCTTTTTGCATAGGATTGCTTTGGCTATTCAAGCTCTTTTTAGGCTCCTTGTGAATTTTAGGATTATTTTCTATAATTCTGTGAAAAATGATGTTGGTATTTTGATAGGAATTGTATTGAATCTATAGATTGCTTTGGGAAATATGGTTATTTTAATATATTGATTCTTCCAATCCATGACCATGGGATGTTTTTCCATTTGTTTGTGTCATCTACAATTTCTTTAATCAGCATTTTGTAGTTTTCCTTGTAGAGACCTTTACCTCCTTTGTTAAATATATTTTATATATATTTATAGTTTATATTTAAATATATTCCTAAGTATTTTATTACTTTTTATAGCTATTGTAAGTGAGATTGACCTTTATTTGGTTCTCAGCTTGATCATTATTGATATATAAAAATGTTATTGATTTTTGTACATTGATTTTGTATCCTGAAACTTTACTGAATGATTTATCAAATCTAGGAGTCCTTTGGCTGAGTCTTTAGGGATTCCTAGGTATAAGATCATATCATCAACAAAAAGAGTTGATTATTTGACTTTCTCTTTTCCAATTTGGATGCCTTTTATTTCTTTCTCTTGCCTGGTTGCTCTGGCTGGGATTTCCATACTATGTTAAATGGAAGTGCTGAAAGTGGGTATCTTTGAATTGTTCCAAATCTTAGTGGGAATGCTTTCAATTTTGCCCCATTCAGTAGGATGTTGGCTGTGGGTTGTCATATGTGCCAGCACCATTTATTAAAGAGATTGTCCTTTCCATAAGTGCATAGACTTATTTCTGGATTCTCTAGCATGTTCCATTGGTCTGTGCATCAGTTTTTATGCCAGTATCATGCTGTTTTGGTTACTATAGCTTTGCAGGACAATTTGAAGTCAGGTAGTGTTATGCCTCCAGCTTTGTTCCTTTTACTCAGGAATTCTTTTGCTACTTGGGGTCGTTAGTAGTTTCATATGAATTTTAGGATTTTTAAAATAATTTCTGTGAAGAATGCCGTTGGTATTTTGATAAGGATTGTATCAAATCCATGCATTGCTTTGGGTAGTGTAGATGGATGTGATCAAGCTTTTTAGGGATGGTCTTGTAAAGGAGATACTTTTTAAGCTGGATCTTGAAGGGCAAGTACAAGTTGGGCAGAATGTCTATGTGTGTGCATGTAAAACACAAGAAAGGTGAAGCCTCCATCCGTTTCCTTTTCTCTCCAGAATGTATGTGCATTCCCAGGGCAATGTCAATTCCGGCTCCCTCAGGAAGCTCAGCCTCACAAGCTTTCCCCTCCCCGGGCTACCCTTTCTGCTTTACATTGACTATGCCCAGTGTTAACCTCTTATTCTCGATTTCCACAGGAGTCACCAATACAGAGCATTTGGGTGTGGGTAGCCCTGGGTCCCTCCACCCTTCCTGGCCACCCGTCCCCTCCCCCCACTTGCATGTCTAAAGAGAGGTAGGCTCAGTGAAGCAGTGCCTATCACGCCCTTGTCCCATGTGGGGCTCAGCAAAGAGAGAGCAGCATGAAGTGTTATCTTGCTATTGCTGGAAACATAAGCCCCACAAAGAAGGGGACTTTGCCTGTGTTTCTCATTGCTGTATTCCTGAGACCTAGAATGGGGTCTAGCACAGCAGCTGGCACACAGTAGGGAATTGAAAATTATTTGTTGAATTTATTGAATGAATTACTCCAAACCCCAAACCGGTTAAAACTCATAAACTCAAGACAAAGCAGCGTGGTGGTGGTGGGCGGTTGGGGTGGGTGCAGGGAGCATAACTACAGTAGCAGCAATAGCCAGGATGCAAGGCTCTGGCTTTATTTCCTCATATTTAGAATAAAACCCAAACTTCTGAACTCCTAGTGAAAAAACACATGAAAAAGAAACAAAATAAAAAACCCAAAGTTCTCCCCATGGTCTAGACACTCCCTTTGACATATTCCGCTCCAGCCACGCCATCCTTCTCGAGACTCCCCTGACCTCGCCCAGCACGTTGCTGCTCCAGGACCTATTGCAGAGGCCGTCCCTCTGCCCAAATGGTGCTTGCCCACCACCTGTCCCACCTTCCCCACGCCTCACTCCCTCACTTCCTTCAGGTCTCTGCTCAAATGTCATCTCCTGACCACCATGCCTTATTTTTCTGATTATACATAGGTAATATTCCCTGCCATTATCATAAACATTATTTATGTATTGTCTTTTCCCTTGGAGAATAGCAGCTCCATAAGGGCGGGGGCTTTGTCATTTGTGTTCACTGCTGGATTCTCAATGCGTGGAACCATGCCCAGCACACAAAGGCTGCCCCACACAAAATTTGCTGTTGAATCAATAGAAATGAATGGACAAGGACACTGCCACAAAGTTGTTGATGGGGACAGAATACAGGAGAGGCCTGAAGAAGAGTCAAAGAGGTCATTACCAGAGCAGCTTCCAGAACAAATGCCATGAGAGAGGAGACGAAGGATAGACGAAGGCTTGGTAATCAGTCAAGCCCTAGAGAGGCAGATCAATTAGACCATGAGAATTGTCAAAGATGTGGGAAGGTATAGAAGGCCTCTGCTGGTCCATGCAGTGCCTTTGTGTCAGGGAGATAAAGGTGTCCCTTTCTCTGGGTGTGTGTAGCCTTGTGCAGGGTGCTGCATGGTGAGTGGGGTGGGGCCTAGATTTTGGTTGACACCCATCCCTGATAGCCAGGTGATTTTGTGCAGGGTACACCTTGCATAACCCTAGGTTATAGCATCAGATTGTAGCTCCATCAAGGTCCTTCTGGGGACAAATCTGAGTGTCCACCCTGTTCTTTCTCTCTAGCTCAGTTTGGGTGAGAAATAATAACCACCCTGAGTTTCAGCTTGATGACAAGTCCAGCCCAAAGTCACATGGCTACCAAAGAGTAGAATTGGGATTTGAACTCCATTTTATTGGACAACTTGGTGTATAGACTTGCATCGTCCCCTTGCTATTCAGAGTGCAGCCTGAGGCCAGCTGTGTCAGCGTCACCTGGGAGTTTTTATGAAAAGCAGATTTCCAGGCTCTGCATCAGACCCAGTGACTCAGAATCTGCATGTTGATGAGATGCCCAGGTGACTTCTGAACGCATTGATGTTTGAGAAACACAACACTCTCCTATTCCTGGGTTTCATGCTGTTCTATTACTTTTGTATTCAACTTGGGGTTGGGTCACTTCTGCTTTGTCCATGTGGCCTGTCACCAAATGTTGTCCACAGGGTCAGCCAGCTTGGGGCTCTAGAAAGAACACTGGACATTTAGTTGTGCTTCAATAGCTATGTGATGTTGGTATGTTTCACTCCTAAGAGTATAGGCTTCCTAATCTAAGGGATAAAAAAGGAATAATGATCCAGCACTCTGTGGGGCTCAAATGACATTAAGGATGGGAAAGTGCCTTGTCACTTGGGTAAAATTCTACCCAAATGAAAAGAATTATTGCTCCCACACAGTGTAATATAAAGACCCCTAGCATAGACCACTTATCTCTAGAATGCTACTTCAGCAAAGTAAAAGGAGGGAGAAGATGAATGATCTGGGGTCAGTGGACTCCAATTAGCAGACTGGAATAGACATAGCCCACAGACTCATTAAACTTACATGGCAACTAGCTGGTGCCTGAGGGTTTCAAACAGGGTTTTGGTGGTGGAGTTAGCTCCAATCTGGAGAAATTAGGAAGGTGAAAGGTGGGTGAAGTTTAGGTGGGCCGTTTTCCAGGGTAGAAAGCCTTTGGGGGACCATGCGTGGTGAGTGAGTGGAAGGAGAGGAAGGATCCTGCAGATAAACCACCTGTTCCCCAGCATCGTGGGGATACCTTCTCACCTCCATGCCCAGCCACTGCCTGGCTGTGGCCCCTTCCATTTGGCATCCAGATGTTCTGTGCCCTGCAGAAGTGGTCAGTAGCATTGGAGCCAGATGGTTGGTCAAGAGTTTGGGGGATGCAATTTGTTAGGAAAAAGTGGCTCAGACCACAGTGGAGCTCTTGGGGATTAGGCAGAGACCCCAGAGGGAGACGGGTGGGTGGCTGGGTCCTCCTGACGTCACCCTCCCACCTCCATTGGAAGGCTGGACACAGAAAGTGTTCAGTAAGTTCCCAGAGAACGGACAAGTGAACAAATGGACGGAGGCCTTTGCCCCTAGGAATTTTCTGTCTCAGTAGGACCTTCCCTAAAGCTCACCCATCTCTGTGGCTCCTATTCTCTTTTATCCTGCTCTATTTCTCTCTCTTTTTTATCCAGAGCACTCGCCCTCTTTTAACATACTATATAAGTTAATTTGCTTATTGTTCAGTATCTGTTCCCCCTCCCCCAGAAAGCAAGTACACTGGAGCATGGGTCTTTATTTGTTTTATCCACGGGTGCATCTGTGAAACAGTGGCCCATAGGAGATACTCCACATGTATTTGTGGAATCACACTGAATTAGATGAATTAAAGAGAGTGGCAGCGCCTAACTTAAATTGTTGTCTGGTTTTGCCACCAAATCACTGTGTGACCAGTGTGCCGGTCTTCAGCTTTTTGCATCTCAGTTTCCCCAGATATACAGGGAGGAGTTTGGGTCTATCTGTAAGGATACTTTTCAGCTCTAATTCTGTGGCTCTGCCTCTGTGACAGTTGTCTTTCAGAATGGCTTTGCAAGATCATTTGCATAAAGTAGTGAAGAGAGCCCTGTAGAAGAAATGAGCAGATGTGGGTGGGAATCCTTGCTCTGACACTTCTTAAGTACTGAGACTTTGGGTGAGACATTTGTCTTCTATTCCATATATGATGCTCCTAGCACAGTGCCTGGCTTGCCTTAGGAGTTGACTAAATGTTAGCGTCTGCCTCCTCTCCCCATCTGGGCTTGCGTGCTTTGTGCCAAATGAACCTCAGCTCATGCACTCATGTAGCAATGGCCTGAACAAACTTTGAAAGCTATAAAGTCATCTCCAAATGTAAAGGGTTATTACAGTGACACACATACCCAATCCCCAGTCTCCCTCTGCATGGATGAAACTGGCACCATAGTTGCTATTTATACCAAAACCATCTCATGATTCACTGGCCTTCCTGCTCGTCAGAATGTTGCACCTGACGAGACCAAACTCACATTGGGTTTATCAAAGTCTAATTAAAACTCAATCATCATGTCTAACATGTTGCCTTATTATTTTGGCTTAATTAGGGTGATGAGAGGGGGCTGAAAGCAGCAATTCCAGCAGTGCCGTGCTACAACATCTGGAGAGGAATGGGGCTTAGCCAGATGAGCAATTAAGTTGAACTGCGCGCATGTAGCACTGCACGCATATAGCGAGGATCTTCGCATCTGACAGCTGTCTGGCCAGCCCCTCCTCAGCTCAGGCTTTGTGGAAGCCGGACCAATATGCTGCCTTCTCTACCTCCTCAAGTATCAGGAACTGGTCAGAGCCTTTAGGGAACAGGTAGCAAAGCCACCACTGTGGGGAATATCCCGCTCTCATGGTTTTCAGTCACAGAGAGAAGGGAAGTGGGAGTTCTTGGTGACAAGAGATGATGAATTCTCCCTTGGGTCTTGGATTTGGTCAGCTGTGGTCAAGATGCTGATGCGGACAATGCCAGAAAAACTCAGTCCTCTTTGAAATGTCATCACCCATCTCTTCAGTTATGAATTACCTAAAATTGGGCACTTCTCCCTCTGCTCCCAGAAACAGGCAGGATGCCTGAGGCAAATTTTCAAACCACCTTAAAAAATGCTCAGCAATGTCAAGGCTGCAAACTGATCCATGAGGGTGATTATAAGAGTTAAGGTCGGCTGGCTGCTGTAAGGAGTAGACCCTGTGGCTTCCAAGGATTCTGCCTCCTGGCTTTCATACTCCTGTGTAATTCTCTTTCTTTACTCTTGTGTAAAAGCCCTTGAGTATGGGCTGGACCTAGTGATTTATTTCTAATGAATTTGACGTGGCAGAAGGAAGGGATGTCACTTTTGAGATTAGGATATGGAAGACAGTGAGACTATTTTAGCCTTTTTAAAGTGTGCAGTCCAGTGGCATTAAATACACTCGTATTGGTGTACAACCATCATCACCATCCATCTCCAGAGCTTTTTCTATTTTGAAAACTGATATACAGGAATTTTTTAAGAGCCAAGGCTGGAAGTGGTACACATGACTTCCTCTCATATTTCAATGGTTAGAACTTAGTGTATGGCTATATATAAATGCAGGGGAGACTGGGAAATGTAGTCTGGCTGTGTACCCAAGAAATAAACATGTATTTTTGGTGAGAAGTTATTAGTCTTTGTCACATTTATGTACAACAGCATCTATATTCCAAAATAACACTAAGCCATCATTCCAACGCAAACACCACTAACTCAAGGACAAAGTAACCCATAGTCATGACTATGCTGGCTCCCAGGTCCCTCCCTGGTGTGCTCTTAATTTTAGAATCAAGAACTTTTAAAAGAAATCTCTTAAAAGGTAGATGACCAAAGATTGCCTGATGCTTCTCTGAGAAACTTTGCAAAATGCATTCCGGACATGTTACATCACCACGTCAGCGTTTGCTCCTTACACACTTTGTAATGTTTTTTTTTTTAATTGCTTGGGGGCTTTTGCTAGAACCCAGGATTTTATTCTCCAAAGACTCTCCTCTCCTGAGGCGGCTTCCTTCAGCACTATCTCATCATGCCAGAGGTGGCTGAAGTGGAATTGATGGCCTCGTACCATATGATATCTTCCTGCCCCAGCCAGACAACAGCAGCTTCTGAGACTGGGGGCTTTGTACGGAAGCTCCACCCATCCTAGAGAAGGTTGGTTTTCATTGTCAAAAGCAGAGTTGGCCTTTGGGGGCCATCTGGATCTTGCATCGCCTGAGATACGGCCAGGGTGACCATTTCCATTCCTTGAATCTCTCCTTTCTAGCATGTTTTAGAGTCTGTTTTCATGAGAAAGCATCTACCCATGAAATAAAGAAGAAAACGCAGAAAGCTTGTGATCTCTTGCAGTCTCTCTTCAAGCCCACGTTTATGAGTTTAGGGTGAGTGGTATTGCAAATTCTCGGCCTGTGAAAAGTTCATTTTCAGACCCAATTGCTTTACAAATTGCCAAATGGACTGAAATTTGCATTTCTATGAGTAGCTGTTGTTCTGAGCGGTTTTAGATACTTGGGCTCTACTTATCTGACCTTGAGCTGTACCACGGTGATAACTGAGCAGCCACTCTTTTGGTATCTGTTGGCTCATAGTAACTGGCTGGGTGAAGTGAACGTAGCACCCACTAGCCCCTTTCTTGGGGCCAGAGTTCCTGCCTTCAGGGGCTTCATAGTCTAAGAAGGGAGATATAATTTCAACATAACACAGTGGGAGTAGGGTGGAAGTGTGTACGAGATGCCACAGTGGCAGAGAGGAGGGTCCTCTAATCCACTTGGGAGGAAGGAGGGAAAGTCTGAGAAATTTCCTAAGGAGATAACATTCGAGTACAGTTATAAAGGATAAGTAAGGAGATCAGCTAAAGGAGTGGAGGATAGAATACATAAGGCAGAAAAGTCAACATAGAGACAGGAGAACATGGTACATGCTTGGAACTATGAACAGTGGGGAAAGCAGTACAGTGGTGACAAAACAGGGTTCAAAATCCCTGATCCACTGGTTTCTACTCGTGATATCAGTCATGCCATCAGCCTCTCTTTGCCTTAGTTTTCTCATCTGTAAGATAAGGTCATGAAAAAAATCTAACACATAGAGGAGTTGAGAGAATGAAGAGAAATATGTATAGCATCGTGTCTAGACCAAATAAAAAAGCTGAATAAATACCGTTGTCCAGTAGGCAAGTGTAAACGTGGGTCTAACCTGAGGAAGGCTGATCTATGCTAGAGACGTAGTCTAGGAAATCACCAACCTAAAAGTGACCACTGAGGGCATGGGAAGGAGTGAAGCTGTCTCAACTAGCTTCTGCTGCATAGCAAATCAGCCCCAAACTTCATGACTTAAAGTACCCACTTGTTATTGTTCATGATTGCATAAGTTCTGCGTCTGGGCTAGGCTTGGCTGATCTTAGACGGGTTTGCTCACGTGTGTGTGGTCAGCTGGCAGTTTGGCCAAGGCTGGCTGGTCTGAGATGGCCTCGCTCACCAGCTGCTTGGTTGGTCATTGGCTGGGGTGACTGGACCATAGGACTGTCATCCATCCCAGGCTTGCTCACAGGGCAGTGAGGCCCCAGCTGGGAGCTGGCACTATGCTGCTTTGCCATATTCTATTAGCCAAAGTCAGTCAAGGCCAGCCCAGATGCAAGAGGTAGATACATAGACTCCACCTCTTGACAGGAACAGTTACAAAGTTACATTACAAAGAACATCGACACAGGGGAGGTAGAGAATTGAATAATCTACCATAGAACCTGCCCAAGATTAGGGGCTAAGAGGGAAAGATAAGAGAGCCCAGCTCACAACTCTGTCATTCAAGGCCAAGAAGAGGAAGACTGGGTAGTAGCCTAAGAGATTTTGGGAAAACCAGGAGAGTGTGGTGTCACGGAAGTCAATGGGAAGAGAGAGCTTCTAGAAGGGAGAAATAACTGACAGCATCAAGGCTGCTGAGAATCCAAGGGGCACAGTGCTGCAGGGTGACGATCACATTTCAAATGAAGGTCAGTGGTGACCATGGTGAGGATAGGTTCATGGTGCAAGCAGACTATGGTGGTTCGTGGCAAGCATTGGAGACAAAAATGCTTTGGCAATATTCTTGGAAAGTTTTCATGAGAAGAAAGGAGACAGATTTGGTAGTGACTAGTTAGGGGTAGAGAGAAGAATAGTGTCTATTTTTTTTTTTTTAAAGGTAGAGGAGACCTGAGCAAGTTCAATGCTGTTAGGAGGAGCTGGTTGAGGGATGGTTGAACAATATAGGGAAGAAAGGGAATCATAGAAGAATATTCCAAATGGGTGGGAGGGAATGAGATCTGGGCTCAAGTATCACTTTGTTGAGGAGCTATGTAACTGGAAAGCAGTAAGAAGGGACAGTTTTAGACTCAAGTAAGTTCACAGGTGGGTGGAAAAAGGCTGAGGGAGTTCCCCTTTCTGACGGCTTCTATTTTCTCTGTGAAGCAGGAGTGAACTCACTGTTCAGAGAGAAGGGGAAGGAGTGGCATTAAAGAAAGGGTTAAAACTCTGCAACAGCCACAGTGGAGACGAGGGAGAGCTGACAAGGGAAATAGAGAAGGATTGCCAGGCAGTGTTGAGGGTCCATTTGAAGTTGGAAACCATAAATTCAGAGTGGCACCGGTGATTTATAGTGACACCCATCTGTGTGGGTTTCCAGCAGTGCTTAGCAACGAGAGATGAGCAATAATTGGGTTCATCCAAAGTTGGTGTTTTTCCAGAAGTTGGATTGGGGGAATGTTGGGGCAAGGGTATTGGCGAGAGAGAGAGACTGGAATGATAAGAAATGTCACCTGAGCTGGACAGGGAAGGACGTGAAGACAGGAGGGGCTGATATACAGAGGAGAATGAATGCTGGTGTCATGGGCCAGCAAGGTAGCATCTCAAGGTCATCTCTAAGGACAGACCTTGCACCGTGCTTCATACAGACCATGCTCCTCAATCGCCATACTTTGGTGACTTCCACAGTTCACTTCCTATCCAGCTCTCTACACCCCCATTCCTAACAACTCACAGCCCACAGAGAGCTGGAAGGGCTGGGGATCAGAAGAAAGGACCGTGAGCCCCCATAGCTCTCTTCCACAGATGTTCAGCAAACGACACCAGCACCCACTCAATTGCTCAAGCCAAAATCTTGGGGGGTCCTCCTCAATTCCTCTGTTTCCCTCACTCTCCTTCACCACAGTGGGTGGTGTGGGGGGGACCTTACTGGTTGCTTCATCCTCGGCCTCCTCTTCACACAATATAGACAGGCTGCTCTTTTAGGAACATAAATCACATCATATGCACCACCCAGGCCTCGGCGGAGATCATGGCAAGGAGCTGGGGAGAGTCACATTCTGAAAAGACCACTCTGGCTGCAGTGCGGAGATCAGACAGACAGGTGACAAGAGTGACTGCAGTCAGACCAGTTGCGAGGACATTGTAATAGTCCAGGCAGGACTAGACAGTGGCTGAGACTAGTTGGGCTTGGAGATGGAGAAAAGCAAATGGATTTGAAAGATATTTTAGGAGGTAAAAAGAAAGGCTCAGAATACCCTTTCTACCTCTTGCTCCTATATTTCCTGGCTAAAGCCTATGGATTATTCTGAGGTCAACGTCCACCTTCCCAGGGTGTCTTGCCCTGACGTTCCAGACTAGGTTATGCGGAAGCCCTACAAGCATTTGTGGAACAGATATGGTAGAGAAGATTCTCGTGAAGATGGAAGAGATCTGAACGTGGACATGGACCAGGGGAAGAGCTCTGATAGAGAGAGAGACTGAAGATATCAAGCAGAGGTAATTGGTAGAGTGAGGTTCCCAAGGAGGAAAGGGGCATGGACTTTGCAACATGGTGAAGGGACTGACCTGGATCTCAGGAAGCATCTAGTCCTGCACTGCTACTGGGCCGGGTTACACTGGGGAACAGTGAACCCACGCTGGGGCTAGACCAGTGGTTACCAGCTCTTCCTAGCATGAAGCCCCTTTTTTTAGAACCTCAACATATTTCCTGGACTCTAAGATGTAACTGTATTTTTAATATCCACTGATTGAGAGAATACATGATAGCAAGAAGCTCTATGAATTCAGGAAAGCTTTTAAATAAATTTCCTTTTTGCTCATCACAACTTCATACACTTTCCTTTAAAATAGTACATATACTTGTGAAATGTTTTTTTCCCCCCAGAAAATGCCTAGTGCCCTAGAACTGCAAATCTGGATGCCCTCTGCCCCAAGCTCCTGAGTCTACGGGTTGAGAGCTGTGATCTAGTCTAGACCATCTTTTAATGAGAATTGATCATATCTGGCTGTCTGCCTTCCCCTGGCCTGGGAGAGCCTTGGGGACAGGAGTCCTGCCTGTTTCATATCCCCAGCTTCCAGCACAGGACATGAGACAAAACGGATTTTTAAAAATTCAGGTTGAGTGAATGAAAGAATTATTCACATGATTTTATTATTATTATTTAACCTGTAATGTCTGGATATTCTTCCATATGCAATTTCTAAGAAAAAAACTCCCGATTTTCTTTCCTCCTAGTGATTAAGACTATACAGGTTCAACCCATTGCTTTAAGGTGCTGGTCTGTCTAAGCGGAGGGAGCCCGCCCTAGCTCGGGGCCACTTTCCAGTTTCTGGATAGTCTTCAGCAGTGCATGATCTTCGTGAAGTGCTTGGCTCATTCCGTGGAATAAAATGTACTAAAAGGGTGGGCACATTGTGTCCTTCAGATGTTCCAGCTCAAATCTCAAATTTCTGCACTTGTACATGCTTATTTGGCTAAATGTATCTTGGAGGATTAGCGTAAGCCACTGCACACAGCTGACGTTTTATTTTGAACATAAATGTACAAATCTGAAGGGAGAAATCACCTGGCATTGCGTGCACAAAATCAAGAGGCATTTCAACCCTTGGCACTTTAATTGGATCCTTTTGATGGGAGAGGCCAACAGAGAGGCCGAATCCCAGGATGTGATTCTGTCACTTCAGGCCGTCGTTGGGATAATGGAGAGAAAGCTGGCCGCGCGAGCTGCGGGGACACTCCTCGCCCGGAACAAAGTGACTAACGGATTCGGAAGTTCATCTGGCAGGTCAGCCGCCATCTCACGGCGGCCCCGTCTCGCCACTGAGCAAGTGCCATGCTTCCAGAAACCCGTCCGGAGTGGCGAAAATGTCCCGCATGGGCAGGAGACGGGGAGGGGGAGAGTCACCGCTCTGCGGGTAGAAAGGCTGAATGGCAGCCTTGAAATAGATGGAACATGAAATACGTGAACACACTCACACGACACACACTCACACGGACACACACATACACTCACATACACACACGCTCACACAGACACACACACATACACATACACTCACACATACACACACATACACTCACACAGACACACACATACACTCACACATACACATACACTCACACACAGACACACTCACACACACACTCACACAGACACACATACTCACACAAACACATACACTCACACACAGACACACTCACACATACACTCACACAGACACACACATACACTCACATACACACACTCACACAGACACACACACAGACACTCACATACACACACACTCACACAGACACACACACTCACACACAGACACACACACATACACACACATACACTCACACATACACTCACACATACGCACACATACACTCACACAGACACACACATACACTCACATACACACTCACACAGACACACACACTCACACACAGACACTCACACATACACTCACATACACACTCACACAGACACACACACAGACACTCACACATACACTCACACTCTTCTACACACATTCACACACATGCACAAACTCACACTCACACACACACATACACTCACACACACTCACACACACACATACTCGCACACTGCAGGCCTGGGGCCCAGACACAGCCAGTGTCAACTCCTGCTCCATCTGGGGCCACACTCCTCCGTGTCCTCTCTCTTCCCCCCACATCCCATCACCCGCTGCTGTGTTTGAAACGTGGCTGTGGCCTGAGGATGCCCCTGCTTGGCAGCCCCCTTCGGTGGAGTCTGTCTTTCCACATTCCTCGTGACCGGGGAGGGAGGCTGCTGCTCTTACTCCTCACAGCTGCTTCCGAACCACCTCTCTCCTCCTTCTGAAAGCTGCCACTCCTCTGAGACCTGGCACCGCATCCATGCTGCCCCAGCACACACAACCCGTGCTGCAGCTGACCTGGCCGCCCCTCACACACTGGACACTTAGTTCCTGCTCTTTTTTTAAAATTTCAAAATATTAAGGGGGTACAAATGTTTAAGGTGACATGGATCATTTTTGTAATGCTTGAGTCCTGGCTGTAGCTGTGCCCGTCACCCAGATGGTGCTCATAGTACCCATTATGTTGGTTTATTCCTCTCCCTTCCTCCCCGCTGCCCTCTGCTCTTTCCACTGAGTTTTACTTCCTTCTGTGCACTTGTGCTCATTAGTTAGTTCCAATTTAATAGTGAGCGCATGTGGCGTTTGTTTTTCCATCCTTGCAATACTTCACTTAGGACACTGGACTCCAGTTCCATCCAGATTGTTGCAAAAGGTATTAATTCATCTTTTTTATGGCTGAGTAGTACTCCATGGTGTCCATATACTGCATTTTATTAATCCCCTCATGAATTGATGGGCATTTGGGTTGATTCCACATCTTTGCAATTGTGAGTTGTGCTGCTATAAACACTTGAGTGCATTTTATCAAAACATTCCTGGTTCTTTACCTTCCCCTGTATCCTAGTGGCTGAGTATTCTGCCGACACCCTGTCATTATGGGCGAATTGTGCCCTCCACTCAGTCTCTCAGAATGTGACTACATTTGGATAGGTCCTTTAAAGGGGCAATTAAGGTAAAATGAAGTCACGTGGGTGGGCCCTAACCTAATGCGACTGGTGTCCTGAGAAGAAGAGGAGATTAGGACACACACACACAAACTGAGGGACAGCCCTGTGAGGACACAGTGAGAGAATGGCCAACTGCAAGCCAAGGAGAGAAGCCTCAGAAGAAACCAAACCTGAGAACACCTTGATCTTGGACTTCCAGCCTCCAGAATGCTGAGAATATAAATTTCTGCTGTTTAAGCCGGTCTGTCTGTGGCATTTTGTTAGGACATCCCTAGCAAAAGAATGCACCCGTCCTTTGGGTTTTTACAGCTCTTCATTCAGCAGTGACACCTCCTTCCACTCCACCACCGATGCCCAAGGCTTCCCCTTAAACTCCAAAATATCCCCCCAAATAAACTACTACCTCCAAAATTAAAACTCCCAACACCCTGCCCTCTGGCTACAACCTGTCCTCGCATTTGCTTTCTCAAGACTCCCACCCCCCAGATCATTCTGGAATCTATCGATCCCCACTCCTAGCCTCCAATACACACAGTCACTGCCACCCACCCTCAGCCTCCCTTTGTCTTCACGTTCCTCCTTTCACCACCGAGCTTTCGCGGTCCACTGCTATAATTACCTCCTTGCAAAGAGCCTCAAATCCTTTGCTCATCTCTGCGTCTTTCATACTCTTCTGAAAAACGCCAAGTGGAACAAAGTGTCACTGCAGAATTCCACCATTTGTCTTCTCCCAGCCTGCACCCGCGCAGGCTGCATACACCACACACCCAAGGTGACCAGCTTCTCTTGTGTCATTTTTAACGTGACCCCCTTCTTCACCGAGACTTACATTGGGAAATACCATAGCAGCCCCCATGAAAATCTCTTTCTTGAGATGAGATAGTAGATAATCTCATCTGTTACCAAGTTCACTTCCCATGAGAGTCTTTAGGAGGACAGTCATCGGTGGCCGGCCGTCTCGGTGTCCGGGTCTCCCCCCTCTGACCACTCTCTAAGAGGCTCCTTCACTCTCTGTCTTGCAAACCGCCTCTGCCCCAATTTTCTCGGCTTCTTTCACAGCAAAGGCTCTAGACCGAGATGGGCACACACACTCTGTACTTTCTCATTCCCCGGTTGTTCCTTCACTCGGTGCAGTCTGCATTCAGCCACCGCCGCTCCCACTGCGTGCGATCTTGCCGAGGACCAGCGACCTCTGGGCTACTAAATCCTGCAGACGCTTTACTCCTAGGGACCTCGCAGCTCCACTTAACACGGCCGATTCCCCCTTCTCAAGATGGGCTCGGCGACATCACACTCTTCTGTTTTTCCCCTGTCCTCTGGCCACTTCTCAGTCCTCTACCCAACTGCGGCGCGGTCTTCTGTGCGTGTCCCCGGACTCACCTTGGGACTCGGCTAGCTCCGGCCTCCCCTCTCACCCTCATCCGTGTCCGGAGCTTCGAACACCTTCAGAGGCTGACGGCTCCCTGCTTTGCAGTCCCAGAGCAAGCTGTCCTCTGGCTTCCACACTTGTGTGTCCTGCTACCGCCCTGACCTCTCCGCTTGATTCTCAGACGTACTGCGTCCGAATGTCCCCGGGCTGCCCTCTCCCCCCACCCCTGAACTTCTTCCCAACTTGCGCCAATAGCTCCACCCTCTCTGCTCAGTTTCCCAAGCAGAGAGCTGGGTGCCGTCCTAGCTTCTCTCTCTTCCGACCCCTTCCCCGACATCCACCTAGTATCAAGTTCAATTCTTTCCATCTCCTGAGTGGGTCTTGAAATGATCACCTTCCTTCTCCCTGCTGCTGCCCACCAGTCCCAAGAACTCTCATTTCTCACCGAGACAACTAGTTTGGCGCTTGGAGCTTGGCTTCTCCAACGCATTCCCCACAGGGCTGCTAGACTAATCGCTTAAAAAACACAAATTGAACCACGGTGTTTCCCTGCTTAAAACCCTCCAAAAGCCTTCCACTACACTTAAAAAAAAAAAAAAATGCATGCTCCTTTTCCTGGCTTAACTGGGCCTGTGTGGTCTGGACCTTAACTCAGTGGTTTTCTCCTTTCAGCCTCTTTCCCATCAACTCTATTTCAGCCCGCTGAGCTTTTGCCTTCTTAATCAGGACAAATGTCGGTGCTTTACAAACCTTGTTCTGTCGTCTTTGACCCTCTCCTCTCACTGTGTGTGGCTAGCCTCTTCTTATGTCTCATTTATATTTTTAAAAATAAAATTTATTGAAATGCACACATCTAAGCTGTACAGTTTTGACAGATAGATACATCTGTGTCACCCACACCCCATCAGAAAAGTCGTCTCATGTCCTCTCCAGGCCGATTCCTACCCCTGTCCCAGAGGCAAGCCCTTGCTTTCACGCTTTTATCATTGGCTTTTCTGTTTTAGAACTTTGCATACATGGGTTAATACACTATGAAAACTTCTGTGGCTGGTTTCTTTTGCTCAGTGCAATATCTGTGATATTTACCCGTGTTGCTGCGTGTATAAGCAGCATACTTTTGATTCTTGATTAGTATTCCATTTTATGAACGTATTACAATTTTTAAACCCATTTTCATACTGATGGACGTACATTTGGGCTGTTTTGGTTTTTGGTTACTAGTAATAAATTTTCCATGAACAACTTTTTGAACAGATATTTGCTTTTATTTCTCCTTAGTAAATACCTAGAACAGAATTCTGGGGTCACAGGGCAATTCTAGGCTTAACTTTATAAGAAACTGCCAATTCCAAAGCAGATGTATCGTTTTATATCCCTACTAGCAGTATGTGAGAGTTCTGACTGTTTCACATCCTTAGTAATATTTTGCTTTCAATCTTTTGAATTTTTGTTATTCTAGTGGATGCGTAGTACAACTCATCACGGTGTTAATTTGCATTTCCCTAACAACTAATGATGTTAAAAACTTTTTTATTTGTTTCCGACCATTCATATATTTTCTTTTGTCTCTCCTTGAGGCCCTTAAGCCTCTTCAAGACTCTCTTCAAGTCTTTTAACTACATATTTATTGGGTTATTTGTCCTTTTTATTTTGGAGCTACAGTTCTTTATATATTCTGGATACAAGTCCTTTGTAAGATAGATGTTTCACGAATGTTTTCTCCGAGGCTGTGGATTGCTCATTCATTTTCTTAATGATGTCTTTTCACAAGCAGAACATTTACATTTTTGTGAAGTCTAATTTATCAATTTCTTATTTTATGGTCACTGCTCTCTCTGCCTTGCCTAAGAGACATTTGATGACTCCAAGGTCACAATAGTATTTTGTGTTTTTTTTTTCTAGAAGGTTTAGGGTTTCAGGTTTTACATTTGGGTCTGTCTATACATCTTGAATTGATTTTTGTGTACAAGGTGAGACAGGCTTTCAGGTTTATTTTTTTTCATGTGGTCATCCAGTTGTTTCAGAATAAATTGTTGAAAGAGTTTCTTTTTTTATTGTAAAAAAATACAAAATTTGCTGTTTGGGGCATTGTAAAGCATACAATTCAGTGGCATTAATTACATTTACTGTGTGTGTTGTGCAGTGATCACTATTTCCAAAACTTTTTGACCACCCCAAACAGAAACTCTGTAATCATTAAGCAATAATTTCTCAATACTGCTGCCTCTCCACTCAGGCCTTGGTAACTTTTAATCTACTTTATGTTTCTATGAATTAACCTATTATAGCTATTTCTATTAAGTGTAATCATACAGTATTTATCTTCTGTGTATATCTTATTTCATTTAGTATAATATTTTCAAGGTTCATCTGTGTTGCAGATTCTATCAGAACTCCATTCCTTTCTATGGCTAAATAATATTCTGTTGTATATATATTCCACATTTTTTTCCCTTTTGTTTGTTGATAGACATTTGGTTGCTTCCAGCTTTAGGCTACTGTGAATAATTAATTCTACAATGAACATTGACATAGACATATCTCTATTCTATTTTTTTTTTTTTTTTTTTTGAGACAGAGTTTTACTCTGTTATCCTGACTAGAGTGCAGTGGAGTCATGGCAGCTCACTTCAACCTCAAACTTCTGCGTTCAAGTGATCCTCCTGCCTCAGCCTCCCCAGTAGCTTGGGACTACAGGCATGTACCACCATGCCCGGCTAAATTTTTTCTATTTTTTGTAGAGACAGGGTCTCACTCTTGCTCAGGCTGGTCTCTAACTCCTGAGCTCAAGTGATCCTCCTGCCTTGGCCTCTCAGAGTGCTAGGATCACAAGTGTGAGCCACCACACCCAGCTGATTTATCATTATTTTTTTAAATTTATTTGTCTTTTAAATCATGTAGAAAAAAAGAAGAGTACACATTTAAAATACAGTCCTTCATTTAACTTGAAGGACTCACTTTAGCATTTCTTGTAGGGCAGATCACGTGGTAACAGACTTTCCCAGATTTTATTTGTCTAGAAATACCTTAATTTCTCTCTTATTTTTAAAGGATAGTTTTGCCAGATATAAGAATTCTTGATTGACAGCTTTTAAATTTCAGTATCTTACAAATCCCATCCCATTGCCTTCTTGCCTTCATAGTTTCAGATGAGAAATTGGCTGCTAACTGTACTGAGGATGCCTTGGAGAGTCGCCTCTCTCTTGCTGCTTTAAAGATTCTCTCTTTGGCTTTGACAAACTGATTATAATGTATCTCAGTGTGGGTCTTCTTGTTTTATGCTTCTTCAAGTTTGTTGACTTCTTAGATTTGTAGATTCTTAAAGTTGATGTAATATCTTCCTTCAAATTTCATCAAATTTGGGGAGTCTTTAGGTATGTTATCTCTTCAAATACTCTTTCTCCCTTTCTCTCTCTTCTCTTTCTGGAGCTGTCATATGCATATGTTGATTTGCTTGACGGCGCCCCACAGCTCCCTCAGGCTTCCTTCACTTTTCTTCAGCCTTTTTTCTTTCTGCTCCTCAAACTCTATAATTTCAGGTTTATGACCTTGAATCTCACCAATTCTTTCTCCTGCCTGATCAAATCAGCTGTTGAACCCCTCTAGTGAACTTTTCATTTCAGTTTTACAGAATACTGACAACGTTGGTTCTGAAATTCTCTGCTTACTTTTCAGTGTTTTTGTTGTGGGGGGATGAGAGCTAGGAGCAGCCTACTCTGCCATTTTGCTTATATTACGTCTCTGAAAAAACTTTCTTTCCCCCCTTGGATTGCTTTGGTGCTGTTGTTGAAAACCAAGTAACGCTAATTTTGATTGTTGCATTTTAATCAGCATTCATGGTGAACTAGTTTCTAATTTCCCTCTTGATTTCATCTTGGACACATGGATAATATTGAGATGTATGATTTAATTTAGTAATATTTATTATTTAGTAATTTAGTAATATTTCTTTATTATTTATTCATAATTTTGCCTAGAGAATATTCCTGGCTTTGTTTCCTAAAAACTTTGCAGGGATTTTTTTTACAGGGATTCCATTAAGCCTATAGATCAATTTGGGGAGAATTATTATGTTAAGTCTTCTAATCCATGAATGTGGTATGCCTTTCCATTTATTTAGGGTTTTTACTTCTTTCATCAACTTTTTGTAATTTTCAACATAGAGATTCTGTATGTCTTTTGTTAATTTCTTACGTAAGTCTTTTATTTGTAATTATTATAAAAAGTATTATTTTTTAATTTTGGTTTCTGCATGTTCATAGATGTATATGTCCTTATATAGAAATATAATTTCTTTTTGTGTATAGATCTAGTATCCTGCAACCTTGTTGAACTTGCTTATTAATTCTAGGAGGGGTTTTCTTTTGTAGATATTTTTGAATTTTCTACATATTGATTTATGTTATTTATAAATAGATATGTTTTATTTTTCTTTCCAATCTGTATTTATATTATTTATTTTTTCTTGCCTTATTGCAGTAGGTAGGAATTCCAGTCTTATTCAATAAGAGTGGTGAGGCTGAACATCTGCATGTTTTTCCTGATCTTAGTCTTTAACCACTAAATGTGATGTTAATTACAGGGTTTTTGAAGACCTTGTTTGTCAAGTTGAGGTAATTTTTCTCCATTTCTATTTTTCTGAAAGTTTTTGTCATGAAGGATTGAATTTTGCCAAAGGTTTTGCCTGCATAAATTCACATGATCACATGATTTTAAAAAGTTTATATGATGGATTACATTGATTGAGTTTTGAATATTGAACGAGCCTGGTGTACCCGAAATAAATTTCATTTGGTCCTGGTATGGATTGGTAATATAATTTGCATATAATTACTTCTATACATTGCAATATGCAGTTTGCTAATATCTTTTGAAGATATTTTTTTTTGTCTAAATTCATCAGAGATATTAATCTGTTGTTTTCTTTATTTGTGCTGTTCTTGTCAGCCCTCATGAATGGATTAATGCTCTTATAAAAGAGGCTTCAGAGAGAGTTTTCCCCTGCCCTGTTCATCCCTTCTGTCACGTGAGACACAAAGTCCTCCCTTCTGGATGATGCAGCAGCAAGGCTTCACCTTAGAAGGGGAGATGGGACTCTCCTCAGACACTGAACCTGCTGGCACCTTGATCTAGCTAGACACTCCTAGCTTTGAGAACTGTGAGAAATAAATTTATCTTCTTTATAAATTACCCAGCCTCAGATATTTTGTCATAGCAGCACAAAAAAGACTAAGACAGTTGTCTTATTGTATCAGATAGCACTTCCAGTACTATGTCAAACAGGAGTGGCGAGAGGGTACATTCTTGCCTTGTTTCTGATTTTAGCAGGAAAGTATCTAGTTTCTCACCATTAAGTGGGATATTAGCTGTAGAGTTTGTGTAGATTTCCCATATCAATTTGAGGAAGTTCCTTTCTATTCATGGTTTGCTGGAATTTTTTTTTTTTTTTTTTTTTTTGGTCATGAATGGGTATTAGATTTTGCCAAATGTTTTTTTTTTCTTTTTTGTATCTATTGATGTGATCATATAATTTTTCTTCTTTAGCCTGCTGATATGATGGAGTATATTAATTGATTTTCATCCAGATAGTTTTAATAGCATTTGTCACTATTGTGTATACACACACACATGCACAATTTGTGTTTACTTCTTTTTATTCTCTGTCATCTCCACTAAACTGTAAACTCAAGTACCTGGTATATTAAGTACTCATAAATAGTTGAATGAATGAACTATCCCCACTTATATTTATTTGTATCTATTGAGAAGCTATGGAGGGTGGATGGCAGTTTACTGGAGTCCAGGTATAAGGTGGAGATGGAAGAGACTGGAGGGAAGAAGCCATGATATCTGTTTCTCTCTGATTCCAGACAGCAGGTTTAAGCCTCACCAGTGAGAGGGCTAAAGCCAGCAGCTGACTGAGCTGTTTTGTTCAGAGATATCATGGACCCAGGGAACATTCAGGATTGCTTTGGGCCCAGGTAACAGAGTGTGACTGAGTTGTAGGGACGACTGTGATCCTGTGTTATAAATGTTGTAATCCGGCAGGTGGGAGCTCGGAGCAATGGCAATTTGAGCATTAAATGTGACTTCCTTTGCATCTACAGGCTGCATTTGAGGTGAATATAATATACAAATGAATCAGAGCTCTGTTTGATATGCCTTAAAATGTCTAGATTTTTTTTGAAAAATCCAACCTGTTTCCTTTCAGGGCAGCTTATCTTTGCTGAGTCCTAGTCCCTGGGAATATCAGTTCTATGCGATTGGTTTCACAGTTCCAGATGCATTCTCCAATGCATTCTCCAAAAAGTTCTCATATTTTGTCTGGGCTGGCAAACCTTTCTTTTGGATCTCATGTCTAGATTATCTGAACTACTGTGACCCCAGAGCCTTCCTGTGGAGAAGGAGTTCTGCAAGAAGCCTGTTTTCTTCATATCCAGACATGATTTGGCTGCTTTTGCTAACATTCATCATCTAGACCTTTGCCAGCTTGCAACAACTTTTATTCTTTGCTTTCAGAAAAATCTTAGACTTCCATGCTGGAAGTCTTCTGATTCCTATTCTGTATTTCCATCCAAGCTGTCTACAGTGAACACCTGTGGGCTATTTTTTATCCAGCACCCATCGATCCATCTTCTGGTTTTAAGAAAGAATCTTGAGTTTCCTTTGGGAACTACTCTTTCTCCACTCTAAGTTCCTGTGGTTTGACCCCTGCCAGCTCTCAGGGTAGGCCCTAATTATCCTAAGCTAATCAGTGTATGGCATTACTGTAGGCACTGGGTTTGGATCAGGTATGACCATATGGCCTCATTGGTCCAAAAAAGAGTCAGACTCTGAACTTTTTGTAAACTGTTATGAGAGAGGGAGGCTCTCTCTGCTGGGTATAGATTGTAAAGGATGAAAGATCTGGTGCAGCTGTAGCCTTTCTATGGCCTGAAGGAGGAACCTGTCAAAGCCAACACATCTGGGAGAACAGAGCTAAACCAAGATAACTGGGTCTTGTGACATTGTTTCTACCCCTGCACCAAGCCATGCCTGAAAATAATCCTACCCCCTGAGATTTTCAGTTTTATGATTTACTAAACTCTTTCCTTTCTGATCAGGTCATTTGGGGTTGGATTTTTCTGTGCTTTCCAGCCAAAATGATCACAAACAAAAAACTATTCCTCTTGTCCTTAAACACTTCCAGCCAAAGGTTTCCTATTTGCTTTACCCTCTGCTGCGTGTGGGTCTTGGTGCTGCCTGTGCTGTATGGTCCTCGACCTCGGCTTTCCCTTGGACTTTGGATTGACAGCTCTTGGCTGGGCTTGGTTCTGGTGTTTCCTCATGGAAATGCCTGATCCTGATCCCCAAATCCCATAGTCTACCTGCAATGCTGTCTGCTGGGTCACTGACACCATCTTAAGCCAGACCCCAGATTTTGGTTTCTGACTGGCCACTCCCAAGATTTCATCTCTGGAATAAATTTCAGTCAAGCTGTTAGAACTCATTCAGAACTGTCCACAGGAAGAACTTTTCCTCACTCACCATCTCTCCTGATCTGTGTATGGTCAGAATGAGGCAAAGAGCTCCAAGCAATCTTATCTTCTAACCATGGTGTGTGCACATGTTTGTGCCTGTCCTGGACCTTTGGGTCTGGGAAACTCAATTTTACCTCATGCATCAAGTTTTAGTATCCTCAAGAGGGAACCCAAGAGAAGAGGGGGATCAAGGTGTATATTCAAATAGGATGCTTGTGCTTCGTTTAGGAGATGTGATGCAGACTGCCTAGGAGTCACGTTAATCAGTTCCATCCCAACTCCTAATATTAGCTGGAAATCTGTGTATTCACATACGTTGATAAAACCGGCGAATTATCCCAAATCCAGCATCTCAGCGTGTCTGTTCCTACTGCACAGACGCTCATATGCTTGAAAGTGTTGAGGCAGCAAAGGTGCCACTGAGGAAATAGCACTTCATCCTTCTGGGTGATCCTGCAAGACAGAAAGAATCATGGATTATCTTTTCTCGCTATGTAAATGGAAAGTAGCAGAAACTGAAAATCGCAGAACCACAGAATGTGTGGCAGAGCCTGAAAGGCCTAAAACTAGCTAAATTTACTCTTTCAGTATATAGATAAAGGATTCAAAGTCCAGAGATGTCAAGTAATCCGCCCAAGGTCACACAGTCAGCTGGTGGTGAAGTCAGAATAAAGACCCAGTTGTCTTTGCTTCTAAGACACGGCTCTTGGACCATGTCCCTCTGGGGCTTTGTAGTCATCAGCAGAATTGCTCCAGAGCTCTACATGTACATCTGACTTTTAAGGACATAATACTTTCAGGAAAAGTTCAGATTTAGTCCCTCATGAAAGGAAGTGTATCTGTTAGCTCTTTTAAGGTAACTGACTACCCCAAACTTACTGACTTGAAACAATATCCTCTTATATATATTACTCTTAAATCCATGTATTGGCCAGGCAGTCTTGGTCTGAGTGGGGCTAGGATGCTTCCAGCAGGATTCCCTCAACGAGTCTGCTATCTGATAGGGATTGACTTGTCTAGAAGGGGCTCAGCTAGAATGGTCTATCTCTGCCTTCTGTGGTCTTTCATCTTCCCACAGGATAGCCTCGGCTTGCTTACATGGCAGCCAGGCAAGATTCCAAGAGAAAGTTCAAGGCTTCTTAAGTGGTAGGCCTGGGACTAGCACATTGTCACTCTCATCACATTCTGGTGACCAAAGCAAGTCACAAGACCAGCCCAGATTTAAGGGGTGAAGAAATAGACTCCACTTCTAGATGGGAGGAGGTGCTCAGTCACATTGTAAGAGACATGGGCACAGGGAGGGAAATAATTGTGGATGTTTTTGCAAACAACCTGCCTCGGGTGATGGGATGCCCTCTTGTTTTCAAAAAGGGCCTACCTAAACCATCTTAGTTTTTTGGCACAAAGATAGCAGGAGCTTAATGCATATGTGTCAAATGAGTTTTGTCATCTCACTACTCACAAGAGTGTATGTGAATGAGTTCATAACATGTGTATGTGTGCGTATGTAGGTATGCATGCTTGTGTGTGTGTGTGTGCGCATGCACATGGAAATTTGTGTTGTCTTAAGTCTTTTGAGGTGCAAGCTTCTGCAAGGACACATTGTAAAAACAGAACATTTTAGGACTAAGGAGAGCAGCTTGACCTGAGAGTGCAGGGGTGCCTGTCCCCTATTAGATCCCATCTCAAGTAACTAATAAATTAGAGTATAAATTAGACTCTCTTTCCTGGTAGCAACAGCACATTGGGTAATAGAGTTTTTTTTTTGTTTGTTTTTTGATATCAGAAAATGCACAAATTCATCTGTAAAGAAAGGTATTTCCTGGAAAATCATCTCAAAAGGAGCACTCTAGAGAAAGGAGATCAGGTTCAGACACAGCCATCTCCCCATATCCTAGGGCTCTCGATGCTAAGGAACAAAAGCCCATCAGCTCCCAATCCACAGGCTCTTACCTGAGGGGTCAAGGCTACCACCACTCCCAACTCTCCAGTACAATCTAACCCACCCCAGCTTTGTGGCCTCAGAGTGGACAATGTTCATACTCCTTAGCTCAGCCATACTAAGCTTATAGACTTTCTCACAACTAACATTTACTAAATAGCTGCTGAGTTCCTGGCACTTGGCTAGGAGCTAGGTATGTAGAGAGACAAGAACCACTGTAGCCCCTATCTCATACAGCTCACAGTCCGGTGGGGAAAGAAGACCATAAACAAATAAATAGTATAATACATAAATACACAAAAACTGTGACAAATGATATGAAGAAAATGACAAGGTGTTTTAAGAGAATAAAAAGGGGAAGTCAGTTTAGACTGGATGATTGGGAAAGTCCTCACTGACCAGGTGATGTTCTAGCTGAGATCTGGAGGATGAAAAGGGGCAAGCCATTCAAAGGAAGGAGGAGGGGTCATTTCAAGTAGAGGAAAGAGCATGTGCAAAGGTCCTGAGGCAAGAAGATGTTTAGTACTTTAGAACCTGCAAGGAGCCCAATGGAACTAACGTCTAGTGAGTAGGAGAGTTCAAGACAAGAATGTAGACATAGCAGAGGCCCAATTATGCATAGTCTTTTCAGCTATGTTATGGACTTTGGATTTTATTTTAAGAGCAATAGTAAAACAGAGAAGTGTTTTCTCAGACATTCTCAGGAAATTCAGATATTTCAACCCTTGTTGAGAATTCCTGGATTAAGAAACATTCTAGAAAACTGATGTGGAAACACCCTCAGATTCATCCCCAATCCCCCAAATGAACGGGTTTGCCAGCTAATTTCCTTGTCCTTGGGGACCAGCCCGGACATAGGCACAAAGCTATCCAGCCTCTGTGGCCTGAGCTGTCTGACCTTGAGCTGTCTGTTTGTCCCCCTGCCAGGCTCGGCAGACTCTTCTCCCTCCTAAGACTTGTCTTCTCTTCTTCCCATGCAATCGGAGCCCGGGATGTGCTGCTACCACTTGCCCCAGCCTCGGTCAGTCTTGCCCTTGTTCTCACCTCTTCCTTCCTGGCTCCTGGACTGCAACTTGCCTCAACCAAGACTCCAGGCCCTTCAGCCAGCACTGCCTGCTAATCCACTCCTTTACTCTCCTGGGGGTCCTGCCCCTTTCCTCTCTGCTAGGGCCCATTTACTCATGAAATGATCAAGTGACTCTGCCCTTTGGGGAAATCTTAGCTTCTCTGCCATTGATATGAGCCAATGTTACCAATATCTCACCACCAATAACTCCGTTTATTCTTTCCTCAACCCTTTCCACCATCCTCATATGTTGAAGGACATCTCCCAAACATGTCGTATCTAATAAGCATAGCTAAGCTTTATCAAGCACTTTCTATTTGCAAAATATTGTCTTAAGAGCTTTCCATGCAATGTCGGATTTAATCCATGTACAATACCACAACACAAGGGTGGCAGATTCTTTTCCAAAGATGACCACAACAATATAACCTATTTCACGTGCTCTCCTAGAGCCCCTCCCCACCCCATTAGGAGACACAATTCAATTATTTTCCTTTGAACCTGGCTTCCCCATGACTCACTCATAATCAATAGAGTGCGGTGGAAGTGACTGGTTGATTTCTGAGGCTTGGTCATAAGAAGTGATGTAGCTTCTCCTTATTAGAAGGGACGCTTTCTTTGCAGCCTGAGTTGCCATGTAGGAAGACAGGCCACACATAAGTACTCCATGGTGCAGCCCCATTGTGTTCTCTCTCCGTCAACAGCTGTCCCTAACTGCCAGCCACGTGAGCGAGCTGCCCCGGAACTCTAGCCATGGGAGTGAGCCTTTGTCCTAGTCCATTTTCTGTTGCTTATAACAGAATACCTGAAATTGGACAATTTGTTTTAAAAAAGGAATTTATTTCTTGTAGTTATGGAAGCTGAGAAGTCCAAGGTCCAGGGGCTGCCTCTGGTGAGGGCCTTCTTGCTGGTGAGGACTCTCTGCAGAGTCCTGTGGTGGTACAGGGCATCACATAGTGAGGGGGTGAGCGTGCTCATGTGCTAGCTCAAGTCTCTTTTCCTCTTCTTATAAAGCCACTAGTTCCCCTCTCATGACAACCTACTAATCCATGAATCCATGAAAAGACTAATCCATCCACGAGGGCTGAGCCCTCATGAGCCAATCACCTCTTAAAGGACCCATCTCTCAGTATTGCCACATTTGGGATTAAGTTTCAGCATGAGTTTTGGAGGCGACAAACATTCAGATAGCAGCCACCTTGGATTTCCAGCGCCATGAGTGAGCCATCCTGTTTGTCCAGTCACATGGATGAGCCACGCTGGGTGTCCTGCTCAGTTGAGTCTTCAGACCCAACAGTCCCAGATGGCACTGGAATTCAATCATACAAGAGTCCCTACACCAGATCTACCTAGCCTAGCCTTTCTTAAATTCCCTACCCACAAAGGCCTGAGTGGTTGTTTTAAACTGTTAATTTTGGGATAATTTGTTACAAAGCAATAGTTATCAGAACAACAGGTATTGTCATTGGTCTTGTTTTATAGATGAGGGGTCTGAGACTCAAAGTAAATTTCCTCCCCAAGGTCATAAAGCTCATAAGTATTAGGACTAGAACCTTAGGTCTTTCACACTGCACAGCCTGTGCTATCACTGTTCACCTATGAAGCAGTGGGCTGTGCAACCTGGCTATGGGTTTGATACCCACGGTTCTTGGGTCGTGGACCCCATTCAGAGATGGAACCCAGGTTGGGAGCTCTTACTCTAGGCTCATATGGGGAATTAGCCTCAGAAGCTGCCCTCTGGCCTCCAAGGTGGATCTGGTCACCATAGTGGTCTATGTCCACCCTGTCCTGCGAGCAGCAGGGCAGTTTTCCCCAACTTCAGAAGCCTGCATACACTGCAAGTCAAGAGCACATGGACCGGGCTCTACCATTTGGTAGTTGGATGACCTTGGAGCAAGAATGGAAAATGGGATGATGATAATGGAGCCTAATTTATAAGGTTGTTTGGGATAATAAATGAAATAATGTGTATAAAGTGCTGATTGCATTTCTTGGTAGTTAGTATGTTCCATGTAAATACTCCTTCTTATTGTATTAATAATTAGGTACCCTTTTTGTTACAGGCTAGAGACAGATACATATTGAGCCCGGTGGAGAAACCAAGCTGTGTTCCCCACTCCTGCTACACCGCAGAGCCCTTTAATAGGATTTAACTCACCCGGTTGTCCTCACACAGCAGTGATTAAAGGTAGAACACCTTCTCGTGTGAGTCACAAAGCACACACCTTGAGTAAGAGGAGGCTGTCCTAACACACTGTCCCAGCTCCCTATTTCTTCACCTGAAGGCAAGATTGCCACGGCAGAATGATTGAGAATTTGGGTACCTGACTTCTCTGGCTCTCAGTGTCCTTGTATGAAAAATGAAAATGGTATTGATTACCTCGTGGTGACTGTGAGCAGTCGATGAGATGATGAATGTCTGGCACTGGAACACTGCTTGGAGAGGACTGGCGGTTCTTCCTTTTCCTCTCTGCTCTTCTCTGGGCCACTCTCCAAAGGGTGGCTAAGAGTTACGCCTGTCCCTACCCGCCCCCCTGCTCTCAGAGATCTCTGGACTTGTAGCAAGGGTTTTCAAAGGGTTGAATTCCTTCCATGGAAACTCAAGCAAAGCGGGTGCACCAACCTGCCCCACCTTCTTGTAGGATTCAAAAGCACCGTTCCACTCCTGGGAGACAGAAAGATCAGAGTTTAGAGCTTCTGTGGGGCTCTCCGCTGTCACACAGGCTTTGGGAGTCCCATGAAGAAACAAAAGAATGGTCGTGGGAAGAGTCCTGGATCTGGGGGTCAGAAAACCTGAGTATGAGACTCCTGGCTCTCTCCCTTGTGATCCATCTCTCCTTGGCAATGGCACTGAGCCTCAGTTTTTTTAATCTGTAAGAATAGCAACAATAGTTACACCTGTCTAATTTGTATTTCATGCTTATTGTGACATTTAACGAGAATAAGCAGGTATAACAAAGTCTATGCAGATGTCTCCTGTTGCTATTAGTCTTGGGCAGGAATCCAGTCTACCTGCACGAAACTGAGACAGCATTAGCAGGAGCCCCCAGAGAGCAGCAAGGAGCAAGCAGAAGCTTTGTTCTGTGCACTGGGCGTCACTTCCGCTCTCCTAAAGGAACTAAACTTTTTTGCAATGCTCATATTTCTTGCTCCTGGGAATAGCATCATCCTAGCCATCTGTTTTAGTCCTTTTGTGTTGCTGTAAAGGAATACCTGAGCCTGGATGATTTATAAAGAAAATAAGTTTATTTGTCTCCCAGTTCTGCAGGCTGTATAAGAAGCATAGTATCAGCATCTGCTTCTGGTGAGGACCTCAGGAAGCTTCTAATCATGGCAGAAGGTGAACGGGAGCAGGCATCTCATGGAGAGAGAGAGTGAGAGAGAGAGAGAGAGAGAGAGAGAGAGAGAGAGAGAGAGAGAGAGAGAGAGAGAAAGGAGGCAGGTGCCAAGCTCTTTCTAACACTTAGTTCTTGTGGAAATTAACAGAGTGAGAATTCACTCATTACAGTGAGGCTAGCACCAAGCCATCCATGAGGGATCTGCCCCCATGACCCAAACACCTCCAACACCGGAGATCAAATTTCAACATGAGATTTGGAGGAGCCAAACAAACCATATCCAAATCATAGCACCAGCACTGTAGACGCAAGTCTAGACTCACCTCTAGCTCACCATCCATATTCAGTCATCATTAAGTCTAAGGGATTCTATAAGAATAATTAGTGATTATAGAGCATCCGCAGTGTACCAAGGATAGTTCTAAGTGCTTTACATGATCATGTCATTTCATTCATAGAACAGCTACGATGAGGTTGCTTTTGTGATACTCCCTTTACAGATGAAGAAAGTCAGATACAGAGAGGTTGAGTAACTTGTCCAAGGTCACACAGCTGGTAAGGGATCCAGGCAGGCTTTGAACTGTGTAGGCTGACTTCAGCTTTTGCACATAAGCACTACCCTAACGCTCTGCTACTGTGTCTGTCTCCACAATCTCTTGCTGAAATTCCTATGGTACCTCCTGGCTGGTATCAGGGCCCCAGTTTTACCCTTCTATAAACCACCCCCACATATAGCTACCAAAAAACTCTTTCTAAATCTAAAAGATGGCTCTGATCAAGTCACTCCCTTATTACAGTTTTGCAAGGGCTCTCCATTCGTCCTCAGCATGAAGTCCAGACTCCTCCATTTGCCCGTAAATCCTTGTGTGGTCTGGCTCCTTCCCACCTCTCTCTAGACTGCTTCCCACTGAAGTCTGTTCATTTTACACTCAGGAACACTGGAGTGTTCTGTGCTTTTTTATTCTGCTGCATTTTGGTGTATTTAATTCCTTTTTCCTCCTGAGATCCCTCTTCATCACCTGAAAACTCCTACTCATCCAACTCAACTACAAAGCTCTCCATTCCCCACCCAGCCCCTTCCCCTCCACTCCCTGGACATCCTGAGCTTACTCCCAGTCCAGTGTCCATCACCTTGGAATGCAACAATTTGTCTGCAGACCTATCTGTGCCAATAGACTGCAAGTTCCTGGAGGCAGGATCTTCTTTAGCTCCTGACACCTTTCATAGGTCAGTACCATAGGGCATTAATAAACACTGCTAAAAAATGCTTTTAGGGATGAAAAATCATTCCTGTTAGTATGTATGATGGCACGATACCAGGTAACAGTGCCCTCTGGACTCCAACCTTTCACCTTCCTACAAGAACAAAGCCTCAGCCCCTCTGCCTGCTCCCTCCTCTTCTCCTAGGTGATACCAAAATCCAGACGTGCACACGGGTTTCAGCATGCAGACACCCTCTCCCTCCACCCCACTTCATCCCCTTTCTCTTCTCACTCCCCTAGCCCTCCAGCCTCCTTCACGTGCTGGAGTAGACCCCTCACTGCTTCCATCATCAACCTAGAATGGACAGGGTTCTTCTGGACCACCTGCTGTCTCATCTGGGTTTAGCAGAGACAAGGCACAGAATTTTCAAGAGACACAATTTACTGAGCAAGCAGGGAAAGCAAAGAAGAAAGAGGTGACTAGTAGAGGCGGGTTTTATGGATCCTGGGCTCCTATTTGTGTCTTCCTTCCACACCAGGCTGCGAGCTTCTCAAGGGCATCTTAACGCGGCACAGAGCCAAGGTTGGGAATGTTTGCAAAATGAATGAATGAATGAATGAATGAATGACTTGTTGGTAGATTGTTTGGCTCGGTTCTTTCATTGGGACACTGCTAAGAGCAGCCCATCAGGTCACCAGTGTGAGGGTTACTGGGGAACATTTTGCACAGTATGCCCAGTGGAGGATATAGGAAAGCATTATTCCTTCAACACATCCCAGGGCACAGGATGCCTCAGGGCTGAGCCCCAGCCAGTGGGAGGAGAAGCCAGGGAAGGCGCAACTTTTACCTGTGGCTCAAGACTGGAATTCCAATTCTCCACTTGAAAGGAAGCCCATCATCCAACTTATCGATGCTCTAGCCCTCGGGGAAGATCTGTGAGAGGCTGCCAGGGAACCTGCCAGGTGTTTTATTTTTCTGCATTGGTGTGTAAATGACATCTAGCTGCCTTTCCGACCAGAGGGAGGTTTCTGCTTAATTCAGGCTCTGGAGAGACGTCCAGGCAACCCGCACCACCAGCGGAGAGGTTTATCTAATTGTGCATGCAGGCCCACCTCCCTGTTCTGCTTCAGGAGGCTTTGCTATTTATTGCACACTCCACGATGCACGAGCTGTCACCTCTTTAGTAAAGGCTTCCTTGCCACGTGGTTTGCAATCCCTACCGGAGTCTCCTTCCCCCCAGACTGCATCACCCACATGTAGTGGAACCTGGTAGCAGTGTGCCCATCTGCTTTTGCTACATAACCACTACCCCTCAACTTGCAGACTTAAAACGATAAGCATTTATGAGCTCACAATTCGGTGGGGGGTTCTGCTGCTCTGCACTGGGCTCCCTTCTGCATCTTCAGTCACCTGTCAGTCAGCTAGGTCCTGTCAGCCCTGGCACGGGGCCCTGAGCCACACATCTCTCATAGTCCAGCAGGCTAGCCTGAGCTCATGCACCAGCAACACAGGGTTCTGAGGTGAGCGCAAAAGCTCAGAGGCTTCCAGAAGCCTGAACTCAGAAGTAGCTTCCCAACAACATCCCATCTGCCCCAGTCTTATGGTTAAAGCAAGTCACCAAGGCCCACGTTAATTTCAGTGTTAGGAAAACAGGCTTCACTCTCCAGGAGTGGAACTTCAAACTCATGTTGCAGAGAGGCGTGCAGACAGGAAGAGAAAGGATATGTGGCCATTTGACCACCTACAAGTAGTCTGTTATGCTGTTTCATTATTTAAACCTGCACTTGATAAAGATCGGGTCTGAGTCTACTATCCAGGAATCAGAGTTCCAAGTAACCGTCAAGAGGAAGTCTCACATTTAGCCTGTAGCTGCAGCTTTAGAGTGTTCAGACAGAATTCCCCGGTGTGAGTTCTCTCTCTGCCACGTACTCATTTTGTGATCTTGGGCAAGTCATTTCCCTCTTTTGAGCTTCCATTTCCACTTCTGCAAACTAAGGATATTAGTAATACCAGCCTTGGAGAGGCGTTGTAAGGATCAAATGACATATGAGTGCAAGGCCCTTAGCACAGTGCCTGGCAAGAAATAAATGCTTAATGAAAGTGGCTTCTATTGTTATGAGAAACAACAGCCATTATTTCACCTGCCACAAATGAAAGCAATGGAATCCCTTGTTCCCACATTCTTGTACTGTGAGTTCCTCAAGGGCACAGACTATATGTACAAAAATATTCACGACGGCTTTGTTTATTATAGGCAAAAAATTTGAAAGCAGCATAAATATCCAACAGCACGGGGTTGGTTAAATGAATTTTACTGTATCGACCCAAAGGATTGCATTGTAGTCATCAAGAATGATATAGAGTCATGTGCACTGACATTGAAAGCCGAACATGACGTATTGTCAACTGGAAAGGAAGGTTACAAAATAGTGCACATAGTACAAAGCCGTCTGTGTAAAATATATTTATGTGTGGACGGACACACAGAAGGCCTGATGGAAAGATACAAAAATGTGAAGATGGGGAGGTGATAATCTTCATGTGGTGAGATTATGGGACTTTCCCCGTTTATCCTAGATTTTCTGTTTCTCTGCAATGAAATGTGTTATTTAATTAATTTTTTTAAAAGATCGCAACAGGAGAGCCACCTGGGTCACCATGAAGACAAGCTTCAGAACCACTGCTGTGTGCCAGGCCTTGGCACTGAGAGCTTTTGAGCCTATTAATGCCGGGTCTGTGCCGGGTGCCTCTTCCACGAGGCTCGGGGGTGTGTCCTCAGCACTCCCGACCCTCGCTGTGGGGCTTCCTTTTCCTGAGGGCACCAATAGCTGCTTCTTCCTCTCTCTGCTCTCGGAAGCACTCCAACAGTTCCCATGGAGTTCCCAGTGTGGGGGAAGAGGTGGGGTTTCTGTCCTCAGGGGCGGCTCCATTCCCCTTCCAAGCAGCTTGGTAGACGGAGGTAGAAGGATCAGCCTCGGGTGCCCAGACTTGAAGCTCAAACCAGGGCAGTGGATGGGATGGGAGGCCTGGAACATCTGAGCAGTAGGACCTCCAGCTTCCTGCACAGCCCTCATTAACGGGCTGGAAGGGAGGGTGTGAGCCCATGGCAGCAGCAGAGATGCAGAGACCCTCCTTGGAGGGGCTGAGCTACTTAAACATCAAGAATATCCATTAGCCGTGATGTGGCCACTCATAATCTCCCCCAGGAGAACCCTCAGGCCCTCGGAGAAATAAATAGTCCACATCAAGCCACATCGTGTCTCCCTGGCTCATCTGAGTACCCCGCTAACTTCGCTCCAGGCTCCCCTAAACATCTCCACCAGGCCCTTCCCTTAGTGACTGTCCTAGTTCTTCCCGGGGAGTCTTGTGGGTCAGTTTACCCTCTTAAGAGTTTGCCGAAAGCAAAGTGAACAATCCCAGCCACTTAAACAAAGGGAGATTTGATGCTTGTTACCAAAAGGGTATTTGTCACACCAGGAAGGAACATAGCCTATAGGAGTGGGTCACCTTGATGAAGCAGCAATGGCTGGATGCCGGCACCTGGGAAATCTGAGTGATCACTAATTCGGCGCAGTGATTGGGGGATTAAGGAGCATGGTGGCACCCAGGGGATTAAGATAATCAAAGAAAAAAGGGTTTGGAGAACAATACACTGATTTTTAAAATATCTGGCAGAGCCGTTTCCCTGATGTCTCTTTGGATAGATCAACAAGGCCATTTCCCTGGTTACTCACAGAGAAGCGTGGTGGATGCGGCTTCCGCCCTTGTCATGCCAAAATGCAAACGTTTGTGGGTGTGTGTGCATGTGACGTTGAGTCACAATATTGTTAATTATGAGGAAGTTTAGGAATTGAGGCAAACTTTCTCGCACCCCGATTTGCCGACAAATTAAGGCAGGCTGGCTGTCAATTACCAGCCATTATTCTTCCCTTTCCAACTCCAGTAATTGGGTTAGGATACCTCTGTTAGACAATCATGCCTGCAGAACTTGAGCTAAGTTAGAGCCCTTTATAAATTAGGCTATAAATGGGAATATGTTCCCCATCTGGTATCTAAATTTGGAAAATCTGCCATTTTGCATGAGGCACCCAGATACACAGTGAAGCCCAGAGTTCTGTGGTTTCTACAGGGGCTAGGGAGGCAGCGTGGACGTGTGGTAGTGGTGGAACCCCTGGGCTTTACAGAAATTGCTGGAATGCCACTTCTGACTGCTATTCATTGCCTATGGGGTCTTGGACAGGCATGTTAATCTCTTCGTGCCTCAGTATTTTCATCAGCAAAATGGGGATAATGAGAGCACGTGCCCTCATAAGGTTATCGTGATGCTTAATAAGACGTGCAGGCTTAGATTGCCACCTGGCAGAGGGGAACTGAGTGGACATGATGCCCACTACCACCCTGATTCAAGTGCATGACGTTCCAAGGGCACAAAGGCAGAGCACAAGGCAAGCGTGGCATTGGTGAGCTCTCTTTCCAGACAAGGTGGCCTCCCCTGTCGCAGGTGTCTGCTATAACCCAGCTGGGATGAAACCCAACTCCCTGCCTGACTTCACACCTGCATCCTTACAGCCAAACACGGCTGGAGGAAAACCCCAAGCTGTGCCCATCACTGTCCCTTTCAGTTTATGTCCCAACTTCTCAAACAGTCCCAAACCTTTTCTCTCCTCTGCCTGAACCAGGTTGTCTTATCCGGCCTCATGCCTTGAAATGCCTTGTCTAGGCTGACGGCTCCCAGATGTGATCTCCAACCCAGACATCTCCCCTGAGTAGCCACACACCTGGTTACTTACCGAACATCTCCACCTGAACGTCTAATGGACATCTCTAACCTAACGCATCCAAAATTGAGCTCCTGATAGCTATTACTACACCAGCTCCTCTTGGGATCTTTCCTGTCTCAGAAAATGGCAACTTTATTCTTCCGGTAGTTCAGGCACCAAACGTTGGAATTGTCTGGGCGCCTTTCTCTCCCTCTCCACATCCAATGTGTCAGCAAATCCTGTTGCCTCTTCTTTTAACATGGAGCCACAATAATACTACTGCTCACAGCCACCGATACCGCCCCCCAAGGGATGATCACCTCTCCCCTGGATTATTTCAGTCGCCTTCTGACTGGTTCCTCTACTTCCACTGTAGCACTGCTACACCCCGTCTCAACACGGCAGCGAGGTGGGATTTTGATCCTTTAAAAATACACATCAGATCGTGTCACTCCTCTGCTACAAACCCTCCCTTAACTTTCCATTTCACCTTGAGAAAAAGCCAGAGGCCTTGCAATGGCCTACAAGGGCCTGCATTGCCTTCCGTACTCAGCCCCTGTGACTCTGGCCGGCACTGACTTTGTTCAAGCCATACCGGCCTCCTTGTTGTTCTTTGAATGTGTCAAGCAAGTGCTCGCCCCAGGACCTTTGCACTTGATATTCTCTCCCCCGAGAGAGCCCTTCCTCCAGACGTCCACGGGATTCGCTTCACTCAGGCCTGCGCTCAAGTTCATCTCCTCCGAGAGAACTCGGATCCCCTCACCCGGGTTGCTCCCAAACTCCCTCTGCTTTGTTCTGCTCCACGTTCTTTTCAATCTGTTTTGTGCACCGCATAGTCCCAGAACCGAGCATGCTTAGTAGTTCTCAGTGAACCTTTGCTTCATGAATCGATCAGTGAACCTTCTCCCCCCAACCCCTTGTCACCGGCACGTGGAGGTTACGGTGTTGAGTTGACTCTGTGATGGGGTCACTGGGAAGGACCCGGGAGGTGGATGCAACTTTGTAACTTATAAATTATCTGTGAACCCCTCTCTCCTGGAGCAAGACTTGGCCTGGAACATGAGGACGATCAAGTTTTCTAAGGTTCTGCAATTCTGACATCTCTTTCTTCATTTACAGAACTCCAGGGGCTTCCACTGCTGAGGAACAAGGAGGCTCACGAATGGTGTGTGGGCCATGCATCTGCCACAGATTTCTGTGGCCATGTTATGTCTCCTTTCAAAGCCTCTGGTGGGCAAGGAGGGGCCTTTCATTTTTTTATGTGGCCCCTGGAATCTCATGGTTGTAAGTGCTCCTTTACTTAGCTGGGCACTTAGTAATGGCTTATTGATAGATTGATTGCTCTAAAATGTAGGGGGAGCCATGAAAGGCTGGGAGAGGTTCTGCAACGGGGTTTGCCATCTGGCTCTGTAACTAGCAGTTTAACTAACGGATTGCCCTTGGCAGCACAGGTGAGCTTGCTCACCTGCCTTCTCTTCCCAGCAGCGCTGTTAGTGCAGGCTACAACCCCCAAATTACAGAGCTCAATGAAATAAAAGTTAATTTCTCACTCATGAAGAGTCCAGTTAGGTGTTTGGAGGTTGTCTTCCACGAAGGAATTCTGGGACCCAGGTCTGCCCATCTTTTGGTTTTGCTACCTCTTAAGGTCCTGGAGTTCTCTGTTAGAACCCTTGTGAACAGACGCAGAGAGGGAGTGAGTACCCTGTGTGCGAGGATTGTGTGAGCCAGGCTTGGGCACAGCAAACATGCCCACTCTCATTCCATTGGCCAGAATTCAGTCATGTGGTCACACCTAGATGCAAGGGAGGCTGGGAACTATCATCTAACCACGTGCCCAGGAGGAAAAGGAAATAGTTTTGATGAATAGCAGGTTAGCTCCTGCCACAACAGAGAAACTGAAGGTCAACATTAGCCTGCCTCAGGTCACGTAATGACAAATTCTGTTTCTTAGGTAAACTTGGATAAGTTAAAATCATTGCGTCTCTGTTTTTTCTCCCCCAAAGTCCTCTTCTCCAATCCTTTTTCACCTGATCCTATTAACTCTCCAGGAAGGTGACCCATTGAAGATTTATTTACCTATGACTTGGCTACTTTTTCATTTTTGCTAGGTTCTACTAAGCAGTCTTTGTTACAATTCAAGCTGATACCTGTGATCCGCTGCACTAGAAGCTTTTTAAAACCTTCCATCCATCTTATTACCCTGTTGTTATTAGTTATTGAGAAATGTCCCAGGGAGAGGCAACAACATCCGCAAAGGTCTGGAAGTAGGAGACAGCGCACGGTTGCTGAGGAGCATCTATGTCCTGCAGGCCTGGCACGAGGGCCCTGGGACCAGGCATCTTGAATCCAACACTACCAACTGTGTGAGCTCAGACACATTATGTAATATCCAGGGCTGTTCTCATTTCTGTTAACTAGGATAATAGAGGCATTGATCTCATAAGTATATACTGAAGATTGAATGAGATAACACATCTGGAGTATTTAGAACTGTGTCTGGCATGTTAGCTGTTATTATTGTTACTGTATCACCATTATTATGTCATAATTATTGGCCATCTTTGGCCTGGGTCCTTGCTTCAGAGAATTTTTCCTTCCAGGCAGTTTCTGCCTTTCTGATCCAGTGCCCACGTGGCACAACTGCAGCCCCCGGGGAAGACTGTGTTTCTGTTGCAGGTGCCGCAGCTCCGTTGAAATCGAAGCTCGTGGCCTTGTAGCTCAACTTCTCAGATGGCGAGTGTTCCGAGCATGTGAACTTTAATCAGCATCAGAGCCATCTGCCCACTCTTGCCCTGCTTTTCCATAATTGCATTTGCTTTGTGCTGTGTGGGTCAGAGTTATGTTCATCGGATTGGTTGTTTTGGAAATCCTTACTCTGCCTGGAGTTTCATATTTACCCATGCTGCAATTGGCTTTACATTTCAGCTCAGAGCCACAGCCAGGAGCCTCTCTGAAGCCCATCAGAATGAAACCCTTGTGAATGAGGAGACAGCTCAGCCCGCTCTCCTGTGCCTTCTGTCGACCTCCTTTCCCCAGACAGAGAGGGAGCCCTCCTGCCCCGCAGGGACTCACTCCAGATGGCCAGGGGTCAGTGGGACAGCAGGAGTCAGCCAGGTGAGGCTCTGTGAAAACAAGAAATCTCTGTACAAGCAAGGGACTCTCTAGTCGCCCATCTTGGGGCCTTTCATCCCAACCAGCAGGTAGCAAAGCGATGTTCCAAGAGGACAAAGGGACTCCGACACCTCGTGGAGCTCATTGTGGTGGGGATGTGAGCCGGACAGAGCTGGTTTGCTGCTGAGATCCCCTGCGTGTTTACCTGCACACACAAAAGGAAAGGAAGTAGGTTTAACCCTTCACGGAGCCTGTCTCCAGTTTCCCTCTAAGTGTTCATTCATTCATTCGTTTAGTCGGTTAATCAAGAAGACTTTAACAAACACATATTATGCTGCAGGCAGTAAGATTAGTATTGGGAAAACCAGTATAAATACGGCTGCTCCTTCCTTTGAGGAACTCGTGTTCTAAACACAACAGATTATGGAAATACTGCAGTAGACGTGAGCATTAGGTACTGTGGGAACACAGAAGAGGAAGGGGGCGATTTTGCCTGATGTGGGATAGTAAGGCAGAGAAGCTTCCCCTGGACAAGGACATAGCAGTCTTGAAGAAACAGGCAGAGAATCAGGAGTGTGCTGAATGAGGTTATTTGGTTTTCAAGTAACAGAAACTGGCTGGTCAGTTAAAATAGATGAGATGCATTGGGAGGGTTCTGGTTGTTTCAAGGAATCCGGAAGAGATGAACAAGTACATCTCAAGAGTGGCAAGAACCCAGAAGTCTGGAAGATCTTGGCAGCAGGAGTCCGTGATCCTCCTTTCTGCAGAGCTTGCACGCAGATAACTCACCTCCACCAACTCCTAGTCGCTTGGTCTTTCTCTGGTCCAAAATTTCAGATTCTTAGAAGAACCTGATTGACCAAGCTTGGGTCAGAGGTCCATTCCTGATTTATTTATCTGCGCCTGAAGATCCAAATCAGGTCATTTAGACCCAACCACTGAACCCAGGGAAGCTCTCAGACAAGAGGGGTCATAATAGGTTAGTGTTCACCGCATGCACTGGCTGGAGACAGGGCATTCTGGCTGGAGAGAGCAGCGCGGGCAAACGCATTGAGGCATAGAAGCAAAAAGGTGCATGGTGTGATTGTGGCAAAACAGAAAATTGGGAGTTATTTCCTTTGTGCAATCTCTGTAACATTACATGTAAACTGAACATCCATTAATCATGTCATATTTTGTATGCATGAAGGGAACCCGTTATTTACAATCATTTTAGTTAGGGTTTGTTGACTGAGTTAAGCAAAAAGAGCATTTATTAGAAGCTTTGGGTGGGGGGGGTCACAAAATTGAAACAAAGGTGAGAAAAATCACACTTGTATTCGGCAAGATCTGGACACCTCCAGGAAATAGGGCGGCCTTCTTCTGGTCCCTGTAGCTAGAATGCATGGAAGTGAACAGTGTACAACAGGATGTCTCTAGAGACGTGCAAGCCAGACATGGGGGGTGGAGGGCAGGAGGCACTGGTTCCCAGGAACTTTGCCCCACAGCAGAACAGCAAGATTGCCAGGGCCTGTAGAAGAGGGCCTTGCTTCAGGGCCTGTAGAAGAGGGTTCAAGGTCTCCATGGAGCCTGGAATGTTTGCAGGTGAACTGCAGAAAAGGCCAGAGCCATGCACCCCTTCTTTTGCCTCTCCCTACATTTTATCTCCCTAGAGCATCTCCACGCATGCCGATGCCCTGGCGGGGATCTGGAGGCATGCACTTCACACACCTACTCTGGGTGCAGCCCCAACCTGGCCATAGCTCTCCTGCTGTGGTCCACACTCACAAAGGTTGACTTCTTGAGTGTGAAGCTGGGCAGACTTTGTATGTTGTCCACTCAATATCCATTCCCTCTTTCTTCCTTGCCCACTGAACCCTGATTTTGTTCATAGCAATAATGTCCCCAGTCTTTGAAGATGAACTATGGTTACTCTTTAATCCACACATGACAATTCTAGTTCTTGATTTCCTGGTAAGCAGGGCTGGCCTTTGGACTTTATTTGGCCAATTGCACCTGCATGGAAATCTTCTGAGTTGTTCTCGGAAGGTGTCCACTTCCTTGATGAAAGGGAGAAGGTAGGGCAGGAGCTGTCTCTCCCTCTTCCTTTCTTTCTCCTCTTCCTGCATTGAGCATGGGTGCCCCATCCAGAGCTGTGGCATCCTTCCGTGGCCGTGGAGTAAAATGCAGAGGAAAAGGCCATGAGAATCTCAGAGATGCCGCCTCTGGCAACATTCAGCTGTTGAGCCATTTCCAGAAGCCTCCTACCTCTAGGCACCTTGTGGTGTATGAAAAACAAATGCTCATTTGTTTAAACTACTTTTAACCAATTTTCCTGTTACTTGCAGATGAATGCATTCCTAAACAATACAGGAGCTGGTGGGAGTCCAGCCCGAGTTCTCTATGCTCCTACGAGCACAGCATCAAGGATGGATGGCAACCTCTCTGCGAGGCCAGCGGCAAAGCAGAGCCACCTGCTCAATCCTGATCCCATCTGGTCCTGTCTCCTTCCTAGTCTTGGTGGATCATAAAAATGCAAATCTATGATGATCAGTCATAAATGAGGAACAGGCAAGGTGGACCAGCAGAATCAGGAAGCAGAGCTTGGAAAGATTCCCAGAGGAATGGAGCAGGAGAAATCTTTTTATGGGGTATTTGTTTTTAGGCCCACAGGCAGAGAGCCAGCAGAGACACTCCTGAGTGCTGATAATAATACTGATTAGAAAATACAACCATAAAGGCAACTGCCATTTATTGAGTATCCACTATATGCTCTGTGCTTCACATTCATGATCTCACTTGCACAACCACCCGATGACATGATTACAATCATATCCATGTTTTAGATAAGAATACTGAGGCTGATAGGTGAGGTCAATTCACCTGAGGTCACTTAATTAGAAAAGGCTAAGTCTGAAGACACACCCAGCCTGCCTGACTCCAGTGTCCAAGGATTTAGTCTCCCCAGGGCGAAGCATCAGCAGGCGTGGACATGCTCTAAGGAGGTAAAATGCAGGCAGAGGCAAGTCGGGGGATGCACAGTCCTGGCCTTGTTTGCAGTTCAACTGCAAACTCTCCAGGCTCCATGGAGACCTTGGACCCCCTTGCACATCCCTGAAGCTAGGGCTGATTCCTGACACTCCACATCGGCACCAGCCCCTAGCCTTGGTTCTCAGAACAGCCACTCCTCCACAAAACAATTGTTCCTCTAAAACTGCGGTCCCTAATCCTTGGGTCATAGAGCTCTGCCACTCCCACTTCTGTGGAAAAATTGTCTTCCACAAAACTTAGGAATGGGGGGATGCACAGCAGGAGTTGAGAGGCAGGGGAGCAAGTGAAGCTTCGTCTGTATTCACTGCTGCTCCCCATCGCTGGCTTCACTGCCTGAGCTCTGCCTCCCCCACCCCCCACATCCATGGAAAAATTGCCTTCCATGAAACTGGTCCCTGGTACCAAAAAGGTTGGGGACTGCTGCTCTAAAATGCACCCAAGTGAGGACTAGGCAAGCTGTTCACCTAAAGAAGTCTGAATCCTCCCACCCACTGGCAGTCTTGCTCTTCTGCTCTGGTGCAAGTTTTCTGGGAACCAGTGACTTCTGACCCCCACCCCATGCCTGGCGTGCACGTCTCTGAAGGCATCCTGATTAGATTGCCCCGAGTGTCTCTTTGGACCATGTTGTAGATCCTGTCTGGGTCCTTCCCAGTTCCTTTTACCTGTTCATACAGCTCTCCCTGAGCTGCTGCAAATGCTGTGACTAATGACTTCTGACTGTCACCTTCTCTTTAGATTTGCCCCAGGCATATAGGAAACCCCTGCCCAGAGAAGCTAAGGAAGTTACCTTACCTTACCTCAATGAGTAGCCCACAGGGGTGGATAAACACCTGGTCCCTTGGTCTCACTCCATGGCTGCTCCGCAATGTGATTTACACTCCAGAGCACCCCTTGTGTCGGGCGAGGCTGCACTGTCTGAGCCCACAGCCTTGCCTGGCTGCCTGGCTCTTTCCCCTTCCATTTTCTGCTTCCTTTTGCCCTTTACAGGTTTTCTTGGACAGCACTCCCTCAACAGCTCATGTGCATCCAAATCCCTCAGGCTCTGTTTCTGGGGAATCAGACTTAAGACAAACCCTGTGCCAAGACCGCATTTTGGAAGTGTCATTAAGCCTTGAGTACTATTCAAATTTTGCTGCCTGAGAGCCAGATGACCCTGGTAATCAAAATCCCCTGTCATCTATCCCTGTTCATTTCGCATAGGAAAGACCCTCCTCACTCCAGCCTCTGTCTTCTGCCCTCTCATCCCCACAGGGCTCCCTGCCCCACCAGCCCTGACCCAACCTCCCAGCCCCCATCCTTCCAGGTCCTTCCCATCCGGTGGCAAACAGACTTGTCTACGTGCTCAGACTCTTCCTAGAACACTCCTTCCACCTCCCACCTTAACTGAGAATGAGATCTCCCCAGAAGATGCTGCTGCCTTTGTGTCTTCTCAAGTCGAGGCTGCTCATTCTGCCAACGTACAAAATCTCAGGTCAGCATTCTCCTCGCTCCTCACGGCCACTCTCAAGCCATTACGCCTCCACCCTCATATTAAAACACTTCTCCTTTCGTTTCTCGTGTCATCTGGCTATATCATTAAAACCGACTGATTGCATATCCTTTGACACAGCAATCCCCCTTCATACAGAAATACTAGCGTGAAGTGAAAGGACACATGCAAGAACGTTTATGATGGCATTGCTTGTGACAGTAAAAAAAAAAGATATTAGAAATAATCTAAATATCCATCAACAGTGAGTGGACAAAAAATTGCGGTGTAGTTGCAGAATGGATCACCACACTCCTATTAGGAAGACGTGGTAGGTTTTTGTACTGACGTGGGAAATGTGCATGACAGCAAACGGTGAATGGAGCAGAAAAACCAACTGTAGGCAAGCATGGTATGATCTCATTTTGATAAAGGAAAAAAGAAAAATATGCATATGCTTATAAGATTGGGAGGATTGTCCTAGGCTGAATGACCCTTGGTTAGCAGTGTCCCTGCAGTTGCTTCTATGGTTTTGGTCAAGGAACTACTCAGAAGCACTGCACAATCTTTAGAGTTCATGAAACGAGTACAGAGCTATCTATCTAGCTCTTGATACCATGTACTGATGCTTGGTTTGTCCTCCTGGAAGGAGTCTAACAGGTGGTAGTAAGAGTCAAAGAAAGGCTCTGTCTCAGAGCCTGGAAGAATGGGTTTCCCCCATCAGAAAGCCCTTTTAAAGATATACCTCAAAGTTGCATATACGGCAGAGTCCCCATCTCATCCTTCCAGATAGGAGAGATCCAAGCAGGAAGTCTGCCCCGAGTGCCAAGAAGTTACCCTGAAATTCAAGCTTCATTGCTTTCTCTTCCTATATGAAACCCCTCTCCTTCTAAAAATAGCAATCAAGTCAATCTAGCATTGTCCCTTCCTTCCTAGATCTTGGCCACAGGGGCCTGGTGGAAGAGTGTGGGACAGAGAGACCCACAGGGGAAGTATGAAGATAGGAGGTGGGCGAGGGGGGCTTTGACTTCACATTGATTGTTTTTATAATGTTTTGAGTTTGCTGCTGGGAGCATGTATTGTGTTTGTAATAACAAATAAAGATTAAAAATGAATTTAAAAAATACTACTTGACCCATCAGGCCTGAAGGTAAATCTCTGACAAAGAGGACACCATCAAATGCAATGGTTAAGAACAGGGACTCTAGAACTGCGCTACCTGGGTTCTACACCCACCTCGTATTAGCTTTGAGGCCTTGGGTAAGCCATTAATACTTAACCTCTCTGCAGACTGGCTGCACAGTTTGTGCCCTACGCGACTCTAGGGGGCGCTGTCCACACGGACTGCGGTGAGAATGGCAGGCGCCCTTGGGGCTGGGTGGAGGGACAGGACAGTAGCGAAGCCCTGCCTCTCTGTGCTGTGTTTCCTCATTTGTAAAATGAGGATAATAATAGTATCCACCTCCTAGTCTTATTCTGGGTATTCAGTGAATTGATACACATGAAGTGCGTAAAACTGCACCCAGCAAGCGCATAGTAAATACACAGTAAGTTAGGTGTCGTCATAACTACCATCACTATCACCACCACCACCAAAATCATTATCAGCGTCATCAGCATCATCATCAAGATAAATCCAGGGAAGGGTCTGTGTCCTTAGGTCCCAATCCCTCTGATCTCCGGAGCACAAACTCTAAGCCAACCTCCAATTCTGTCCAGAAGAAAGATTTTTAACTATACTAGTAGATGAAGGCTTTATTGCCTAATGAGGGTCTGTTAGAGAACTCTCCTCCAGAGAAGCCGATGGCTTTAAGGCAGTGGTCCCTGGGGAAATGGAACAGATCTAGATGTCTTTCTGAAATTGCTACAAGGCAGAAAGGAACTCTCCATGGTGCTGGTCTTAGGAACTCCAAACTGACTGCGCTGTTTACCCTCCGGAGTTCTGACTGTTGGCTTTGCCACAAGCAACGTCATCAAAAAGCTCCTCCAGTTAAGAATGTGTCAAAACTCTGATGTTTTACCCTTCTTTTAAATATTTTCATTTTAAAGGCTTCTTAATCCAAATTAAGATTTGATGGTGGAATTTATAGGCCTTTAAGAGACAAGAGAGAGTATCTTGGGCTGAGGGAGTTTCCAAAAGGTCCACCCTGTAGCAGGCTATTTCCAGCTAACCCTGAGGAGCATGTATCTCTGTTACTCGTGAACAGATCTGCTTTGTGGTTCCGTAAATGTGTCACCTTAAGTCAAATATTCAGACTCAAAGAGAATGGAGCTGTATCACATATAATAGAACCTGTGCAAAGAAGCTGATGATATCAGCTCATACCCCAGTGTGTTCTGTCAGTAGGAGAACTGGAGTACTGTGCATGGGAATTATGGGCAGGATTCTAGCCCTGAGCCCTCAAATGACGCTGAGGGAGGGAGTGGCAAGTTGTGGAAAGACTTGGAGTTGCCCCACCCAAGGCTTATCTGGTGCATCAACTCCTGGATTTGGTTGGTTACAAAGGAAACTTAGTAGAAACACAAAAAGTCAAAATGTCAGGCAGTCTTTAGATCTCAGGCTAAGGACTGGATCAGAATTTTGGATCATCTTGGACTTGGTTGGGAGTGGTGGAGGTATGGGACAGGGAAAAAGCTGTCCCCTGCTCATACCCAGCCTTAGCCCTGCAACTGCCTCAGGTGGCATCCCTGTAGGGTCTGAGAATTATCTCCCAGGGCAGGATCTGGCATGCTTCATACCACCTTCCTCTCCCTCATCCTCTCTCTCATTCCCTTCCTCATTTCCCTTCCTCTGCCAGTACCTGTGAGTTCACTCACCACACCTCTCCTATCCCAGACTCCAGCAGTCAGACTCCTATGTCACCACCCACCCACCTCCTCATACCTTCCCAGTAGAGGCAGCAACTAAACAGATAGTAGACAGATCTGGTTGTGCTTTGGAGACTTTCCTGTCATCTTCTCTAACATCATTGTGCCTGGAGTTATTCCATGCCCTCTATAGGTGCTCTATCTTCACAGCAAGTCAGTCAAACTTTTTGTTGTATCGATTTTAAAGTTAAAGAAATTGAGGCTTAATTCCTTTAACACAGGGAGAATAAGACATAACTTATTCAACTGCTGCGAGGTTTATAGATAATGTTAGTGACAGGCACAGTATAGGACAAGGCACTTACTACTCATTGTCATTGCTATCATATCCAACTCCCTTGCCAGACTATAAGCTCCTCAAGGCCTAAAGCAATGCATTTCCTAGTTCCAAAGCAACACAATTTAAGGGAGGTTTTGTTCCTGAACAGGGTTCCCTGACATGTTGAGAATGTGAATCTGTAAAGACAACTGCCTTGTATGGTCTCCCACATCAATGTGAAAATTTATTGGAGTAGAATGATAATCATGATGATCATAATGATAATTATTATTTACTACACACCAGCTATAGTCCTGGGACTGTGCTTTGCATTTTACAAGCATGGTGTATTTAACTCAAGCAATGTTGGAGCCATCCCAAGTTCAAGGTTGCAGAATAAAAAAAGAGGTTATATCTCGACACCCCTAACCTCTTCCTTGTACTCAGAGATTTATTGACCCCTACCTCCAGATCCCATTACTCTTGAGGTGCATCCTTGAAATATCCTTAATATACTTCCCATCCTGGCTTTCTTAGCAGCTTCATTGCCCAGCAACTCTTTTGGAGCCTTCAGAAAACTCATACCCCCTAAGTGCTTCTTCTGTTCCCCTCCTTCTCCTAGCATCCTTCACACTGAGATAGTGAAACACAATATTAAACCCTTGATTAGATATCGACTTCTAGAAATCTATAGTAATACTAACAGCAGTTACTGTTCATTGAGCCCTTACTAACCACATTAGCTCATTTGACATCACAACCACCCTGAGTTCGTACTATTTCAATTCCCATTTTACAGATGTGCAAATTGGAGGTTAAGTCATTTGACCACGGTCTCCCAAACAATCAATGTCAGAGTTAAGAGTTGAACTTATGTATGCCTCACTCCAAAAACTATGCCCTTAGCCACTGCACTTGAGCCATTATACCTTATTGTAAGTCTCAATATTGTTGTCCCAACAACAGCAGAAATGCTTTGAGGATATTGTGGTTTAATGTAGAGGAAACAGTATGAGTTTCCCTTTTGAAGATAGTCATAAGCTTGAATCACAGCTTGTGGTTACCAGCTGAGAATGGTGTCTAGTGGAGGCAGAGACAGGGGCTGTGAATTAATCATACGAATAGGAATGAGAAACTAGAAGTTGGGCTATGATGGGTTGAAAGTTTGGGACCTCAGACAATAATGTCTCTAAATAGCCATCCTGTTCAGAGGATGGATGAACTGTGGTAGACATGACTAGAACTTATAAATATCTGTTTCTTGTCTCTTTCCTGGGAAGCTTTGAAGTTGCACGGTACCCTGTGACTAATTCTGGTCAAGATTGTGAGCAGAAATAATGTGACACTCTGGGGAAAAATGCAGTGAAAACTCTTGAATGACTGTCTAGATCTCTCCCCTGCCATGGCTAACCCTGTATTAAGATATCAGAGTCACATGGAAGCCCACCAGATCCCCAAGGCACAGAGTAGAAGGGAACTGTCTTGAGAGCCACTGAACTTGCTGTAGACTTTGCATGGGTAGAAAACAAATCTTTGTTGTGTTAAGCCCCTGATAGTTTGGGAGGTTATTTGTTATTGCACATAACCTAGTGTGTCTTGAGTCATGCCCCTGTTTACCTTGTACACTCACTGGCCTGATGAGTAAAGAGTTGGGAGGGTGCAGGGAAATGGCCAGGTGAAGGCCAGTGACTGGCAATGGGCTGACCTGGGAAGATAAGGGGTAGTCAGACTCCAGGGATGAGACTGAGCAGTCTCAGATGCCTCTTGAGCAAGGAGTGAACATTCAGGGGTGAGAACCAAAAACAGGTGTCAGGTTTACCCAAAGGGCCAAAACTACGGGCAGATCACAATGGAAGAGGTTGATTTTGCATGCACGCCCACCCCACCTGAGGACCTGTGCGAGCAGGTGCAGTTGTTGGAGCGTCTGGCTGACTGTGGTTCTCAGTGGAGTCAGCGTCTTGCTTCATCCTCCGCAGTGTTCATCAAAAGGCCGGACCCCCAGCAGATGCCGCAGGACTGTCAAGATCTACTAAGTCCTCAAGGCTCTACTCAAATTCTGCCTCTTCAGAGAAGGCCTCCCACACTCCCCTGGCCACATTCCCCCAGCCTCCCCAGTGTGCCACAGCGCACAGACTGTCCTTCCATGACAGCACCTATCCCTGTCTGCTTCTACCCAGAGCTTCATGTGTCTGGTTCTGTCTCTCCTTTATGTGGTGAGCTCCTGGAAGAAAAGCACGAAGTCTTGTCCAGTTTGGGAATTTCCCTCAGTACTTTCCTCTCTTCTTTTTATATCTCCGGTTGAGTGAAATGAAAAGGAAAACTAGTGAGCATGCCAAGGAAAAGGTGAGTCTCGCCTGAACTGAGCCTGATTTCCAGCCTGAGATTCCTTCCTGTGCTTCTTGGGATTGACCTACACATTTCCGAAGCACAAATTATATGCCTGTAAGATTATTTAATTGATATCGGTCCACCCAATTCACAATTAACTCCATGAGAGCAGGGGCTGGGTCCATTTGGGTCCCCATGAATATTTCTAGATCCTGCCATGGTGTTCTGTCCATGGGAGATGCTCAACGAAGGTGTTTAAGGAATAAACTCCTGCTCTGTGAAGTCAAGGCGGACTATTTCCACTTCTTGCCAACCGACTCTGTCTCCTGGGACTTTCTTTTCCAGCCTTGTTCTTAGCCAAGTTGTCAAAAGAGGTAATCCAATACTGGCCGTCTTTGTCCCCAGTCCGCTGACATCACTGCCTTCTGAAGAGAGCTCTTCATTTGAAACTTCTTTGGCTTTTCAGGACAGGAGAAGAGAGAAATGGGCCCTTCATTTAGTTGATTGAACCAACAAAAGAGAAGTTTGAGACAGAAAATGAATATAGATCCAGCCACAGCAATTAGAGGGGAAATCAATAGAACATCATCAACAGCGTCAGACCCGTGTAAGTCGGCGTCTCCGGGGATGGGCTGGCAGCACAGTGTTCATTTCATTTCTGTTTTCCTAACTTAATCCCAGGAAGCGAAGAGGGATAGGTGTGGCGCACGGGGAGGGGTGGCGGGGGAGGAGGGCGGAGGGAAGAAGACAAAGCAGGATGGATGGAAAGAGGAGTGCACACCGCTGCCCCTGTCCATGGTGGGCAAATCTAATCTCTCACACGATGTCAGGCTTAGAGTCACCAGCCTGGGTTTGGATCTCAGGACCACCCTGTACCAGTGTGTGATTATGGGCAGCTTCCTGAGCCGCACTTGACTCGTCTGTGAGATGGAGACATTGAGGGCTGCTCCACTCGGCTCTCACGCCAGCCCATGTGGCAGAATGCTGCCCTGATGCCACAGGCCCTGCGGCCGGCCGAGGCTGACTTCTTCAGCGCTCCCTCGCTCTGCCTTTGAACCAGCCAGAGTTCTTTCCTCCTCGCCAAGCTCCTTCTCCTTGCGGGAAGGCTCTGAGCCTTTGCTGGGTCACACGTGTCTTTGAGACTTTAATAACAAAATGCAGAGGTGGAGAGCATGGATTTGGGAGTCACAAAGATCTAGGTGTCACCACCAGTTTCACTCTGTGCTGGTCGTGTGATCTCAGCTTCGTTACTCAGTCTCCCTGTGCCTTAGTTTCTTCAAGAATAAAATGAGGATGACAATAATGCTTATCTAATAGGGTGTGACAAGGATTAAATGAGTTATTATATGTAAATGAATTAGTGCTTAGAGCAGTGCCTGGCACACAGTAAGTTCTGAGCAAGTGTCCTTATTAATAAAAGTGATGGAAACACCTCTAATAAAATACACACACGCACACACATGCACACGATCTCAGGAAAGCAATCCCTAACTCTTGTTTAGTAATTCTTGCAGTGCGGGATTCAGACTCTAGCCCGGCACTGACTCCTGCGTCTGGCTCCTTGTCTACAGAATTGGACCTGTAGGTTTACGCAGGCCCCACCTACCCTGCTGCGTCGCCCAGCTCTCCCACTTAACACCAGTCCACACGTTCTAGTCTGTCCACTTTAAGCCCAGAGGAAGGCTCTGCCAGGCAGTGATTCAGGGCAGAGACTCTACTTGGGCTCCAGGGACCTGGCAAAATTTCTGTGATAGAGGCTGGAGCTGACACCCACAAGGTTGGCACCAGGATCAGGAAGGGGCAGTCAGAAACATAATTTCCCTGGTTATCTCCGGCAGATAATGTGAAAACACAGGGACTCAAGGCCAGCCGGGGAGAGGCATGGAGAGATCTCAGAGAGTGGGATGTCACTCCAGCCAACAAAGCTGCAGGGATTCAGGACTTAGGAGGACTGGAGGAAAACCAGGGCTGGGTCTGAAGCCCACCAGTGGGGATGGAGCACTCACCTAGGACGGGAAGCCTGTGGCTTGGGACTTGTGGGACTATCTCCAGCTCACAGGGCAAGCATGACTCCCTTTCACTAGAGGGGCAGGATCCCTGACCATTGCCAGGCTGGTGTCCCAGGAGACCTAGACATGGGCAGGGCTGAGACTGCAGTGGGACGTTTCATTTTGCCTCTCAGAGAAGGGAGTAGCAGCCAGGAACGAATTCCCAAGTGTTGATCCATCTTCTCCAGAAGTGCTAGAGATGCTGCTACTCCTCTGAGCCAGACAGTTGGGAAAGGATGCAGCAGACAGTGGAGTCGGGGGTCTCGAAGGACAGAGTTGACCTTTCAGATGCCGCAGTGCAAGTGGCTGATAAGCAGGAAAGGTCAGACTGGGACATCCTCCTCTGCTATGATGGGCCAGCCAACCAGCTGCCGGGGTGGTCTTCCATGGGGATCTTTAGCCTGGATTTGTCATATCTAGGGATGCCATGAATAAGTGGGAAGTGCCAACATCTCCTGGTAGGTCCTACCCTAGAGGGACCCTGGTGATGTAGCTCCTGCTCGTGGCACAGTCATCGCTTCCAACCTCTTGCTGTGCAGAGAGTAGAGCGGGAAAAGGAAAGGATTTGAGCATCATTTAGGCCTGGGTTTGAATCCCAGTTCTGCCACTTGTTAGCTGTGTGACTTCAGACAAGGGATTTAACTTCTCTGGGCCTCAGTGTTCTGGTCTGTAGTGGGGAGGAGAATCACACCAACTCTAACACACCTTAAGTCTAAGTGAAATTCAGATACATGCGGAGTGGGCTCATCAGAAACTAGTTGGCATAAGAACTGATGGGGCATTTTATCCACATATCCATCCATCCATCCATTCATCCATCCATCCATCCATCCATCTGTCCATCCAACCATTCAACATATACGTATCGAACACCTACTCTCAGCCAGTGAGGAGAATTTTCCTGAGGAAGGGGAATCAGACATGAAGGACTTGACCCAGTAACACAGTCTAGGGCTGCAATTGAGGGGTGGAGAATTGAAGAAGGAGAAAGGGAAAAAGGAAGGGGAGGGCAGGGGGCTGATTCTTGAGTACAGCGTGGTTTCTGTCACTTGTCCTTGACTCCCAGCCCATTCCCCATGGGTCCCATGCCAGTGTCCAGTAATGTGTGTGTTGGGGGTTGGGGCCGCAGGTGCTGATAGAGGCATTTCAGCAACTATTTGACACATCAGAGCACAAACAGGACTACGTTAGGGCCTTACTGATACCGTGCATAGAGTGGGGTGGGGAGGGGAGAGACGACATCTTCCCCAAATTTTCCACCACGCAGATGGCAGAGTGGAAGCTCCGGTGCAGCAGCAGAGAGCGCAGTGGCCGGTGGCTCAGTCGTAGGGACCTGGGTGCAGGTGAACAACAGTAGAGACCACGGAGCCTGGCAGAGCCACTAGGAACAGTGAGGAAGACCACCTATGAGCCCAGATGACATGACCCCTGGGAACCCAGAGAAATATTTGTAGGGAGCTGGAGATTAAGCCCAGCACTTGGGGAATACAAATCTGTGAAATCTGAGTAGTTATTCGTAATGTGGTCCCATTTGCTCCTAGAGGCACGCCAAGCCTGTGGTGGTCGCAGTTGCACTACCTCGCAAAGTTATTGTACGAGCACCTGAAGATACGTTTAAAGGGCTGGGTACATTGTAGATCCTTAAAATGGAGTTGCAGTAACAGTACTATTACTGTTGCTGGTGTGATAATTATTACGGCACAGATTTAGGCAGGAGTGTCCGTTGCCACCAGTTCTGGCTGGTCGAGCAAAAAGCATGCTGGGAGGAAGAGCGAGAAACCCAAATCCCAGTTTCCTAAATGTGCATCAATTTCACACATTTCCGGCCCAGTGCTCTGGAATGAAGAGGGGAGGGCTGGTCTGCTGACAGCTGCCCGTAGCTGAAGCATGACAGCTGAGGACTGGCAGGGAGGTGGCAAAGGAACTGCAGGGGCTGGGGATGAGCCACATAGACACAGAGCTCCAGCCGGGCACTGTGAAGGCCTAGCGAGCTTCTGTGACAAGCCTGCACTGTTTTTTGTTGAGAACAGTTGGAATGGGCTTGAAGACGTAGCATGTGTCAATGCAACAATGTGCCAGGTGGCAGCAGCCAGCACCAAAGAGGGCATGGTCTGCCATGGGCCTCTGTTCCTTGTGCCACATGGCATCCTCACCTTCTTCTGGCTGCCTCTCTCTGGATAACCTTCCCTTTTCCTAGTCCAAGCTTAAGCTGATCAGAGAGCTCTGCCTCCACCTGAACTCAGTGATTGGATCCAGGAACAGCACATGGTCCAATCAGAACCTGCTGTATAATAAGTCTTCTCTTGGGGACTCTCGGATGTTTCCTTGGCTGGGCTTGAGGCAGAGAGGGTGTGATTGCCGGAGCTGCTGCAACCCTCTTGCTACCACAGGGAAATGCTTGTGTGAGAAGGGAGACAACCTGGAGGACAAAGGTTGAGCAGAGAGAAGCCAGGTCATCCAGCAGGGAGATTGTTTGGGCCTCTGCTTCAAACCACACCTGAAGCCAATCCTACTTCCTGGCCCTTAACAGTTATGAGAGCCATAGATTTCCTCTCTTTCCAGCCAATTTGGATTGGGCTTTCTTTAACTTGCAACTGAAAGAGAACTGACAGCAACAAAATCACTGCCTTCAGGGGTCTCACTGTCCAGGAGGAGAGAGAAGAAAGTAAATAGGCAATTATGCCAGACTGTGGTGGCTTCTCCATGGCTATAAACAGGGGTTGTGGGAGCCCCCAGGGCTCGGGTGGGTGGGGTGTCCCTCAGAACTGAAGAAGAGGATAGGCTGACACATGGAAATCTGGGGAGGTAAGACCAGAGACCACCTCTGTCCTCACTATTTGACACTCTCAGTCACCTCCAGCCTCAGCCTACTTTCTACTTTCTAGTACCTTCCACTACCTTTTCTACTCCCTGATTTTAGGTAAGATTGAACAAATATCTACCCATCTATCTACCCACCCATCCATCCATCCACCCAAGCTTAACTGCAGTGTCACCATCTACCCCAGCAGTAAAACTAAATCAACACAGTCTATAATTGGGGCTCTTGGGGGTTTCATGCAGCTGTGCCTGGGGTCTAAGGCCATTACAAAACATCTTCACGTAGGGCAGCCAACTGCCTCTACCTCGAGATTGTCAGAACGCTTCTGGAGAGAAAATTTGGCCAGAGGGAGGGACAGGCAGTGGGAGAAAACCGAGGTGGAAGGTGGTCTCCATAAAGCCACCACCTCTTCCCAGAATCAGGTTGTTTTGATGACAAGAGCATCTGCTGGCTCCTGCAGGGGCAAGGAGTGGGCTCTCCTTTTCAGGCAGCGAACCTCACACGAGAGGGGAGAGTGTAGAAGGCAGGTTTGCTAATTATGCTACTCGTTCACAACTGCATTCAGTTCACTGCCCGACCTGTGCTAATCACAGAGTTGCCCGGGACTCATCCCTGCCCTCCAACAGCAGATGGTCGCACACTAACAATCGCTCCACGCTGGGAGTCTTCCGCGGTGCTCATGTGGGTTTCTCTCTGGCTACCAGTCCTCAGATTCAAAGTGAGACAGATCCAAGCCTCACTCCCCTTGCAGTTGTGGGTCCAGTCCTGATACTAATAATACTAACAATTAACATTAATTTTGCTAATTCTACCAAATCTAATTATTTTGTTCATGACATTTTATTTTGTAAATACAAAAGTAATTCTTGGTTAATTCAGAAAATTGGGAGAGCACATAGAAAAACACAAAGGAAATAAAAATCATTAACCCACTGCCAAGCGAAAAATGAAGTTAACATTTGGAAAATACTTGTTTCTAGGTGTACACACACACAAACGCACACACACATTCATAGTGTTGTCCATATTGTTCTGTAGCCTGCTTTTTCCACTCTGCAATATGTTCCAAGCATTCCCCCATATCAGTAAATATTCTATAACTACATTTTAATGATTCCATAGCATCCTATATTATGGATATTCCATAATTTGTTTAACTAACTGCCTAAGGTTGGATATACAGATTATTTTCAATTTTCATCAACATAAATAATGTTTTATTGAATATACTTATATATAAATAGATGCAAGTACATTTGCCTTGATCCTGAAGATAAATTCGTAGAAGTAAAATTGCTGAGTCAAGGGTATGCATGCACATTTTAAAGGCTTCCAGTAGATATTGCCAAATTGACCTCTAAAAATGTTGTACCAATGTACTCTTTCCAGCAGTGTACAAGAATGCCCAATTCCCTACTCTCATTGTTAATTTAATTTGCATATCTTTCGTTTCCAGTGAGGCTAAACTTTTTTCTCCTATGTTTATCGTCTGTTTGCAATTTTTCTTTAGTGAATTGCCTACTGATGTCAGTTGCCCACTTTTATGGAGATGCTTATGTTTTCCTTTTTGACCTCTGAGAACTCTTCATATCCATCAACCTTTTGTCTATAATATATGTTCATAATATTTTCCCCAGTGTCTCATTTGCCTTTTAATTTTGCTTATAGTGTTTTTTTTAACCCAGGGAAGATTTTATTTTTAACTAATCAAATTCATCAATCTTTTCCTTTATTGTTTTTACTTAGAAATGCTTGAGTGCGTAGTAACGTTTAGAAAGGCTTCACCACCTGGAGTTTATATAAACATTCCCCTAGAATGTTCCTCTCATTCTTTTACCGTTTCAATTCTTTTATATTTATCTCACTGACCACCTGAAATCTATTTTGTTGTTTGTTAGGCAGTAAAGCTGTAATGGCTGTAACTTTATTTTTTTTTTTTCCCAAATAGTTAACAAACCCTCCCAGCACCAGGTCATCCTTTCTCCCCTTATTTGGAGCAGATCTATGTGATGTCAAGAACACCTGGCAGCTCGAGAGGTAGCAGTGATTTCTCTGAACGGGGTGGCAGGCTGAAGGCAGAGTGGGTACATCTTTGTCTCAGTTGGGTCCCCAGAGCCTGGCATTATTTATCCAGTAGTATTTATACAGCACCCACAGTGTGCACTCTGGGGTGCTGGGAGTAGAAGGGAGCACAGCAGCATCTCTGCTCAGCACTTTCCAGTCTCTGCATCAGATGGGCAGTGGACACTACGATGTGCCCCTCAGAGCCCCCTACAGGGACAGGGCATTTACTCCCCAAGTGGTCAAGAATGTCAACTGTTGAGAGCTCACAACTCCCTCCCTGGGAATCACCCTCCTTCCCTCAAAGGGTGCTGCCTCGCCCAGGGTTATGTTCTCTCCCTGGGGACAGCCCCCATCCCATAATTGGCCTGACTCCCCTACCTTAATTCAGGACAGCTCTGAAGGGATTTGCCAGGGTCTCAGTTGCAACGGCTACATCCCAACTCAGCCTCTCTCCCTGCCCCATCCTGTTTGCCTCATTCATTCCCTTCCAGATGTTCTGGAGACCACTCCCTTCCCCCACACCGCCACCTCTGCACAAGAAACTTGTGTGTGCATATTTCCATCTCACAGTCTGTTTCTTGGGGAACCTCACCAGAGACAAAGTGTATGGTCGTGACTTCTGCTTGGCTGATGATGGGGGTAGATGACTGCAGGGTCACAGCAGTCTGGCCTGGGCAAGGCTCAACCCAGCAGGCTTGGAGCCATCTTCTTCATCTTCCCCACCAAAATGTTGTATACCAGGCACTGTCTAGCTCTTGAATTACATAGCGGGCTCTGAATAGGAGCAAGACCATTTAGCATCAAAATTACGAGTTTGAGTTTTAGCAACAGAACTGTGGTTTCAGAAGTCCTCTCCTAGACAAACTCGCACCAATTAGATCCTGTGCTCAAGGACAAGATACTAATAAACGTCACAACTTAATTGGCTTTTTCTCACCCAATCCCACCCGATGGTGCTTCATTTCCCTGATCTGAACAAAACTGGGCCCTTGTACTTCAGGTTTAAACATAACTGGGTTCTTCTCGTAGGAATCGTCACATAATTGCCTCCATTTCTTGGCTGATTCTGACGTGTGTGTGTGACTGTGAGTGTCTGTGAAGCATATGTGTGTGTGTGTATGGGAGCCTGAAGGGGAGGTTCCTCGTAGTCCAGTTGCCACAGGGACAGAAGCACCCAGCTCTGCCTGCGATGTCCATGTGTCATCACACATTCTGCTTGTTCGCTTTTGGCTGCAGCAAACTCAACAACCCCAGAGAATAAGATTTATTATCTCATGTTACAATCAGTCCGGAGACAGGGCAGCTCCAGGCTTGATTAATTCAGAGGCCCATAGATGACATTAAGGACCCAGGCTCTTCTTATATTTCCTCTCTGCCGCCCAGAATATCTCGGCTTTGTCTGCTCCTGCCGGTAGCTGGGGCCACTTCCAAGCATCATCGCGAGACCTGTGGACATCGAGAGAAAGACAATAACTTCTTTTCTCTGGGTCTCCTCTGAAGAACAAGTAAATCTCTCGCAGAAGCAACCTTGCAGCTGTTCCTCCTGGTGCACTGGTCAAGATGGATTCCAGTGGCTGGCAATGGGACCAGGAATGATTAGTCTAGATTAGTCTAGACTCTCAGGATGCACCACCCAGGGCTGCGTCCCCTTCCACTGGGAAGGAGGAAGGCAGGGTATTGAGGGAAGGCAACCACCATGGCTGCCACACACAGCAGCTCATGTGGGCAAAGGCAGAGTGAGACTGGCTTGCTTGGAGGCAGTGCAGGGCAGACCTGCAGGTCTCCTATAGTTGAGTAATCACAGGAGGAGGGACTGACTGGCAGGGAACAAGACAAAGAAAACCCTGAACAGTGTGGGGTCTCTCCACAGCTGCCCGTAGATCTTCAAAGGTCTTTGGGCTGTCACAAACAGCTCCCAATCCTTTGGGCATATCTTTGCCATATCTTTAGACTGTATGGTTAGAATAAACATTGGTCGGGATAAAAAACACCCAAAATAGGAGGAAGAGGGTGCTACAATCAAACACTGAGCTACCATGTTTGTCCCTTGCCTGTTGGCCCAGACAAATGACAAGCTATGGTATGTAAAACACTTGCAAAGGCAATTTCCTGCTCATCATTTGTTGATCTTTGAGGAATCATGCAAGTCTGGTAGTGGCTGGAAGTCTGGGAACAGGTAAAGGTCATTCATATTTTCAAAGCCTTGGAGAGGGCAAGTTCTACAAGCCATTGTCTCAACCCAGTGTCTGTAGGGGCTGGACAGTGAGTGACCAGATGGGGACTTGAGGCTCCCTGTCAGGTTGCAAGTGTTCATTCAGAATGAGTCATGTCAGACTGACCTGACTCCCTTCTTTGCCGGGGCCACTTCAGTATGAGAGCGGGACATGTGGTAGGCATGAGGTCAGCTCCCGCATGACCCAGTTCTGCATGAAACTGAAATTCTCAAGCCTCCCAGCCAGTCTTGCTCAATCTTGGCGGTAAGTTAGGTGCTGCAGAGATGTCTGGTTCACCCATTTTGCCTCCTGCTGGGATATCCTAGCACTATTCACTAAGGACCCAAAACCAGGCCACGGGGCTTCTGGGCCAGCAGTGATCTTCTCGCTCATTCACCTATTCAGTTACCCAATTCATACACCTACTGCCAAATATTTGAGAGTGCTCTCTATGTGGTGGGAATGGGACTAAACGCAGAGGATGCAGTGAGGAATAAAACAGGCACAGCCCCTGCCTATATGGCACGTACAGTCTAGTGGGGCAGCAAAGGAATCCTTGCGTCTGCACTTGGACTAGAAGAGCACTTTTCAAACCTTAATGTGCAGAGAGATCACCTGGGATCTTGTTAAAATGCAGATTTTGACTGTGTAAATCTGGGACAGACCTGAGGTTCTGCATATCAAAGAAACTTCTAGGGGAAGCTCGTGTTGTTCATCCTTGGGCCACACTTTGAGTAGCAAGAGACTAGAACACCTTGTGTGGCGGGGAGGCTCACTCTCTTTCTAAGAAAGCAGAACCCTAGCTGTCTTATATCAGGTGTCTGCTATGCACCCCTCACTCCATATGTCTGGATGTCTGTCCATCACTGACCTCAGTAGGGAAATGACCTCGTTCTGGCCAACAGTTTCCTGGGGGCTCATTTGCAGGTGTGTAGAATTTCTGAGCCCCAAGAACAGGGAGGGCAAGATGATGCAGAAATCATCAAGTCAGCCAGTTCCCATCTCTCTTCTCCTTTGAAGCTGCTCTTCCTCCTCATCATCAATCATCCTCATCATAGCCAACACGTATCTAGCACTTACCATAAGCCAGGCACTGTTCTTAGCATATCACCATTGGCAGTCACACTTTTAAGGCCCATAAACAAGCCTGTGAGATAGATGCTTCTAACAGGCAGGTAGATATTAGAACTCCCATCTTGTTGGCTAGGAAACCTAGGCACAGAGAGGTTAAGTAACTTGCCCAAATTCACACAGCTAGTAAAAAAAATCCAGGTTTCCTGGCTCCAAATTCCATGCTCTCAACCACTGCACTCTACATTTTGTCAGAAACACTGAAGACTTTGCATTTCTCCATTGTGAATTCCAATGAAAAGAGCCAAAGCCCAACAGGGAGCATCTTGACTCCTCTGACAGGTCTTTGCTGTGGCACAGCTTGGGACGAGGAGGAAGAGGAGGCCACAGACGGGTAGACAAAGCAGAGTGAGGATGCATCGACTGGTTGGCTTTGAAATCCTGGTGAGATTAGATCTGCCTGTTAAATTGCCTGTAACTTGCAAGTGGACTTGGGGAGCTGTGGGGGCGTGGGGGTGAGGAGGCAGGACCTGGCTGCTCTTGCATAAAGAACAGGCACCAGAGGAGACACATTTCCTGGCTCTTGCTGCAGAAGCTTAGAAGTGACACAGTCCAGGCATGTGGGACTGTGGGCACCCAGGGGCCCCGAGTCCATATGGGGAGCTCCCTTCCTTACTCACGAAGTGACCACTCGGGGGGTGCCCTGAGGGTTGTCCTGACTGATGGGCCACTCCAGGGAAGCCAGCCAAGACATCACTGTGTTCTCCATCTCATTCTCTTTGCCCCGAATCTTTCCTCGGTGTGGGGTGATGCCCTGGAGGTGGGAGGGGGACAGGAGATCAAAACCCCATTAAAAAATGCAATGACATCATCTCAAATGTATTAAAGAGCATGCTTATTTCTATCACTACTGTCCCCGAGTAATTTTTGAAGCTTAAACTGACTTAAATTTAGCCTTGTATTTTCCAAGCCAACTTTGATCCATGAAAAGAATTGACGATTACATGGAAACAAACTTTGCTCCAAATGCACTGTCCCTAGCCGAAGCCTCAGAGAGGTCGGGCTGATAAAAGACCCATCGGATCACCCGGGCCTCAGTGGCAGGTGCTGGGCTCCAGGTGAGCACGGTGGGGTGTGCAGCTGAGTGAGCCCAGCACAGCCGCCAGGCTCCTTCAACATTAGCATCCAGCTCTTGCCTACTATGTAGGTGGGGTCCCTGTCAGGGAGGAAGAGAATTTCAGGGACAAAAAAGCCACAGTTTTTCCCTCTCCATCTAATTTTCCCATGTAACCCAAAGTTGGTGGCTTTATGTCTCTGGAAGTCTTTTGTCCACTTCTGAAAACTGGGAGAAAATCGTGACTTTGGAGTAGAGCACAGAGAGCCCTGGTTTATGCAGAGACCCCGGCTCTTCTATTTCCGCCATTCTAAGCTTGGAAGCCACCAATGTCCCCCTTCTGGGCCCTAGTGTCCTAGTCTGTAAAGCAAGAAGGCTGGCCTAGATGGCTTTTAAAAGCTCTGACCTTCATTGAATTAGTGAGGACGTCAGGTGGCGAAGCTCGGACAGGGCTGGAGAGGTGGCGAGGCGACGGTGATGAGGCGCGAGTCGCACTGGGGCTTGTGCCAGCGGGGTGTGGCCAGATGCAGCCACACTGCAGAGCAAACAAGGAAGAACCCACCTTATGATCTGCAATCCCACGGGACATCCCCACACCAGCCCACAGGGGACACGTGCAAGAGCACACACAGCCACACGTTACCTGGGGGAGGGAGCCAGAGGTAATCTTGGGGTCCTCGCAAGGCAGAGGGACAATGACACCAGGTGTATGTGCGACAGCGTGGACAGAAGTGAACACAGTGGACAAAGAGATGAGGAACGTGTCAAGGTCTTAACACAGTATCACTTATGCAGACGACAACAGCCCTTATTTTCCAAAGATACATACAAATTCAAGGACATCCCTGCAACACATGTGTGTGGCTGCCTACAGCAGGGGGAGGAATAGTGGGAAAGAGAAATGCACACAGAGAAACTAAATCAGAGGGGTCGTGACATTAGTACCGCACAGGCCAAGGAGTAGCTGACCCTAACTGACTTAACCCTTTGTACGTGGCGCCTAATAAAAACCCCCAAACAAAACAAAACAACACAAAATGAAAATCCCACACTAGCATTCCTCATTCCACCCTGTAGGTGACGGGGGAAAAAAATTTTTTTTGCTCTTTCTTTTTGTTTCTGTGAGCAGGAGAACGATGCGATTTTATCTGTGGTTTAGGAAGATTTCTCAGGCAGCCGTTTGGAGAATGGACTGGGGAAAGGAAGGGCTGGGACGGGAAGACCAGCGAGGAGGCTGCAGCCAAGTCTGGGGTCTATGGTAAGGCTTGCCTGAGGTCATGGCCAGGTAGGGGTGGGAGGGACAGGGCAGGTGAGCCTCTGTGATCTGGCCCTTTGAGGCAAGGATAGGCATGTGAGCCCGTGGGTCACCTGGTGGGTCACAGAGGAGGCTAGTTCTGGTCTAAGGGACAGTGTGGGCCCCTCCAGACTCAGGCGGAGATGCTACGGAGGCAGAGTTGGGTGAATTTACCCTCCCCAAGTAGTTGGTCGCTTTGGGAGAATTCCCAAGACCCCAGGGCTGGAAGGAGTCCCCAGAGGTAGAGCTCGGAGGTGCCCAGAGACAGGTCCCAGGGCCGCGAAGCAGGGGTAGGTACGGCATGTGGGGCAGACACAGTGGTGAGCTGGACAGGGGTGGGATTCCTTTGTCCATTGCCTGATTCATATTCTTCTTCCGACTCAGCCCACTTACCAAACCCCATGGGCTTCTGTCCATGCACCTCGTGCCATCCTCATGCCATCCTGGCAGGGTTAGAGCTACAGCGCTCAACCTTGACCCTGGGCTTTTAAACCAGATTTGCCCACTTGGACCCTGGGTGTTCCCGGCCCTCCACCGCGTCCCTTCCCCAACTCCCAGCGAGCACTGTGGACCTTTCCACTTTCCCACTCCTTCCTCACTCTGTACCTGGCTGTGCTGCACCCCCCTTTCCTTGCTTGTTCCTTGAGCTGCACCCAGGAAAACATGGGCTTTCCTGCTCTGACTTGGGGTGTCCCAAAGACGCATCTTATTCCTACCATCTGGCCCATCCCCGTCCTGTCCATTGTCTCTGATCTTTAAGACCCCATATTGGTGCCACCTGAAGCTACTGGCAACCGTCTGTCAGGCACGTGAGTCACCTCACCCAAGGCCACACAGCCAGGGCAGCAGGGCTGGATGCAGGCCCAGCGCTCTGACACCCTCCTCCAGGCTACAGGGAGAGAGAGCGACGGAAGGCCCCAAGGTCAGGCTACTGATCTCAGGGGACAGTGATGCTTGCTCCCTGCCCAGAGCCTGGGGAGCCACTGAAAACAGAGCTCAGCGGAAACGACTCTCTGTGGCAGACGAGCCTCAAAGTTGATTTCCCAGGAGGAGCCCAACAAGGCCCTTGAAACGTGGACATCAAGGAGGAAAATCAATCGTCTTTTAAGTTTTCACCTTGATGATTGATCCGCTGCTTCCAGCCCCTTTTTTCTCTCTCTCAAATCTTCAGACGTGGCCTCTCTCACTTCACAATGTTTCCCCTCTCATCTTTAAAGTGTAGGGTTTCCTGATTCTGATCTGAAACCAAAATACATCGCCTTATGCAAACTGACCAGGTATTGGTCACGTGCTTCCAAACTTTGTATTTTCTCTGAAGGAGGCCCTGGTTAGGCAGCAAGGAGGGGACGGGGGAAAACTCACATATAGCATCACCTCGTAGCTAATTCTCCCCCAGTGCTGTCCAATGGCTCTTCTTGACACCGCATCAGATGAGGACACTGGAATCGGGGAAGAGCAGTAGCGTGCCCGACACCAGACACGTGATTCGCAGGTGACAAAGCGGGATGGATACGGAAACTCCACATTCCACTTCCTTCCTGCCAGGATCTCAAGTGGAACAGGCACTCCAGCTGGGCAGCTGCAGAGCCTCTCTTGACCTTGACCACAAAGAGGTTGAGCTATCCAGGAAACTAGCCCCTGAGCCGTGCAAGGGTTGCTGGGTGATGTTTGTTCGTTCGTTCAGTAGATACTGAATGCCACCTCCCTCCCCAGCCGCTCTGCTGAGCACCCAGGGCAGAGATGTGAACAACACAGAGACTCTTTTCTCTCTTGACATTGCAGTCTGGCAGGGAAGCGGACTACTAAGGAACCAGGACAAATGAGATAAGAACTATAACAGCGTAAGCGCACGGTGTTTGGGAGCATGTACCAAAGACCTCCAATCTCACCCAAAGTGCAGTTGGATGGGGCTTCCCAAAGAAGAGACTGACAGTCTGAGATCACCACCTCACTATGGAATGGGAAAGTGTTAACCTGGCGAAGTGGGGCAGTGAGGGTGGGGTGGTGGCCCCGACAGAGTGGGCACCAAGGATAACAGTGAAATTTCCGTATCTCCTGCCCTGAGCCAGGGAATGTTCTAAGCATTTCACATGTGTGAACTCACTTAATCCTTACAGCAGCCCCATGATAGAAAGTCCAGAGGAAGAATGAGAAGGACTGAAGGGGTTTAGTAGGTCTGAGGTGGAGGCTTAGTGAGAGAGGAGGCTACAGAGGCAAGCAGGGGCAGAGGTGGGGGCTTTGTCAGGTGAAACCCAAAATACCCAGTGTGAATTTCAGATAAACAGCAAGTTTCTTTTTAGTACAAGTATATCCCCAATATTGCACAAGATATACTTATCCTAAAAGAATTATTTGATGTTGGTTTGAAATGCAAGTTTCACTGGGCATCCTGTATTTTTATTTGTTGAATATGACAACCCTCCTTTGTAAGCCACATAGAAGGGCTCAGCCTTTGACCCCAGAGCAATGGGGGCTCCTGGAAGGTTTTACAAAGGAGGTGGCATGGCCAGCTCTGTGCTGTAGAAAATCACTTTGGCTGCATCATGGAGGCAAGTGCAGAGGCAGGGAAAGAGGGAGCTTAGAAGGCACAATCCCAAGTCCATGGCAAGCACCTGTCATCCAGGTGGCACATACCAACCAGGTGTGCTGCTGCCTTTCCCAGTTGTGACTCAAGTAGCCCAGTTGCTCATCAAGTAGGCACTGAACACCTGCAATGTGCCAGGGGATGTGTGGTTACCTGCCCTCCTCGAGCTCCCAGAATGGCTCTTGAACCTGGACAGAGCAGCCACGTGAAAGTGTGGTAGGTCCCTTAGGACCCCTGGTAACAGGCTTCTAAATCAGACCTTGGTGGCGACCCATGGGGAGTGAGGCTCGAGCTGGGTTCTGAAGGATGCATCAGGAATTCAGGTCACTCTATGGCAGCAGCTAAACTACTTCCTAACTAACACCCCCTTGCATGGGGCCTGCTGCTGTACCCCCAGCTCTGTGAGGCCATCTGCCTATAGTTAGTTGTATCTTTTGCTTTATGTTAAAGGAATTCCTTTCCTTTTCCTGTGACTGCTGGCATCTTTCCATCAATCATATCACTATTACCTCAAGACAGTCACACACACCCCAGGGAACATGGGAAGGGCATCCAAGCCATGGAGATGGCATGTGCACTGGTGTGGGGACAGGGAGCAGCATGATGCCTTCCGGAAACTGGGAGGAGTTTTCTAGAGATGGAGGGGCTAGTGGGTGAGAGGAGTGGTAGGAGCTGGCAGGACCTAGCAGGGGTCATACCATGAAGGGGCTTGCACATTCAGAAGTGGAAACTTTCACTAAATACTTGGAGAGAGACATAGAAGGATTGTCAGCATGGGACTGACGTGATCAGATAAGATGTTCTCAAGAACAGCTAGGAAGACACGACTCTGGCTGCATTTTGGAGGGTGGTTTGAAAAGAATCTGGTGTTGGTTAGAGAGCCTGAGAGTGGAAGGTCTTGGGAGGAGACAGCAACAGATCAGATGCAGGAGGGTCTCCTCCGGGCAGGTTCTGGGCATGCCCATTTTCTCTTTCAGGAAAGAGAGGAAACAGGAGTCAGAGAATGCCAGAGGGAAGGCAGGGGACTCATCTGCACTTTTTCACAGTCTGGCTAGGCTTTTTCCCCAAAATGTGGTAACTTAAAACAGAAGTCATTTATTTTCAACCTACCAGTCTGAAGATCAGCTGGGGTGTCCCTGCTTCAGACTGTAGGTCTGTAGGTTAGCTAGAGAAACTCTGCTCTGTGTGTCTCATTCTGGAGCCCAGAGTGTTCTTATAGTATAATTGGATGTTCCCAGGGAGGGGGGGCAAGCAGAAATCTGAGGGTGGTTGCTGTATGATTTCCAGAAGCTGTGGAACCAGGACATTCTACAGTAACAAGTGTAAATGAGTTAGCATGAGATTTGACTGCATATAACATAAAGACCCAACATGCTTAAACAAGCTGGTGTGGTGATTTCCTGGTATCATTATGGAGCAAGACTCTATCATCCGCAGCACGTGACTTCCATCCTCAAGGCCATCTCATAGTCTCAGATGGCTGCTGGAGATCCAGCCATCACATCTGCTGCATTTGGGCAAAGAAAGTAGGAAGCAAAAGGAAAGTGAAAGGCTATACCTTCATCATTTAAGGAGATGTCTCTGAAGTCTCACATAGCATTTCTGCTCAATCCTATTGGTCAGAACTCATTTTCACAGCTACTTGTTTCTGTAAGGGAAGCTGGGAAATAGAATCTTTCCACTGGATGCCAATGTCAAACTAAAAATTGAAGTTCTTTTACTAAGAAAAAAAAAACAATAGAATAGATATTGGGGGACCACAGCATACTCTCCCACAAGGAGAAAACACCAGTGTAGACACCCTTGACACTAGGTGGCATTAACCTTGATCTAGAATTGGCAGTTCCTCTGGTAGCAGTTGCAGTGCTGGCGTCTTCAGCATTGCTGCAAGAGCTGACACGTTTGCTATTGTTAGTAGCAGAAGTCATCCCACAGGGACCTGGAGTGGAGAGGAGAAAGAAGATGGACACTGATGGTTGCCAAGAAAAATAACATCTAGGGCACAAATGGACCCCGGCAGGAGGCTCCCAGAGAGTCTCACAGAGTCTGTTAAGACTAAACTAGGGAAATACTGTGCGTGCCTGAAATTGTGAGCTCCTTCCTCTCCCAGGTGGGATAACCCAGGAGCCCAAAGTTATGAGCCTTAGTGTCCTCCCATTGCTGTGTTTTCTTGGTCACAAAGCATCCCACACCCTCTGCCTCCCCTCCCACCTCGCCCCCCAACTGTGCCCCAGCTTCTTGGCTGTCTATGTGACTGAGCTATGGAAATTGTGTTCCCATCCATGGGGACTTCTTAAAGCTGAGAGCCGCTTCTGGGACCTGAAATTGTCCTCACAATGATTTCATTCAGAGTAATAACAGCATCAGACGCTATAGAAATCTCATCCTCATGATCATAAGCATTTATAATAGCCCATCACTGAGCAAGTGCTTACATTGGAGAGGAATTTCCATGGAGAAAACCAATCTTTCCAAAAACGTTAATTTTTTTTGTGTGAGGAAATTAAACGAGATGCCAAATTATCTCTTGTCATTATGTTGCCCTTCCCTCCTGAGCATTTGCGGCTCTGATCAGTATGACATTTTCACATGTAGATGGGGAAATTTGCCTCCTGATGGAGACTCCTCATTTGCCCATTAGTCAGCTCTGCGAAGCATCCATCGCCTGCTCTCATACAGTAGACAGAGCACAGAGCAGACCTAGGGATCCCCCCTTTGAGAGGTACACAAGGGAGACCCTCCCCATAACAAAAAATAACATCAAGCCTCGGAGAGACGGTCTTGAAATATGTGGATGAGAGGACAGGAATTGGGTCACCCAAGTCCTGACTTGTCTTGTTTCCTTCGTGAAAGGCCCACCTTGGGCGATGTTCCTTGTTTCCTTAGCTAGGACTGGCTTCTCTTTACGACCCATTCCAGCTCCACACCCTGCTCTGCCCCTCAGGCCACCTTGGGAAACTCCCACCTTGGGGACCCTGGTGAGCCAGCCCTGGACACACCCCACCTGTCCCACCCACTCACCTCAAAAGAGTGCCCAGGCATCCAGTAGGGGTGGTGTGCACAGAGCTATTTTACCCCCTGGGTGCTCAAGTCACCGTCTCTAGGGATTATAAGCTTCTCAATGCCCTATAAAAACTATGAGGTCTGAAAAAGAAAGCTATTGACTTCAAAACACAAAAAGAAAGCAGCAAAATCGAAATTAATAAGTGTTTACTTAAATGTCTACAAAGTGTAGCATTTTGTCACATTCATTAATTGTTAAATTTAACAGTCATAAAAATGCCATTACACTTAAAAGCTATTTGCAGGTTAAAAAGTTACTTGGAGCCAAATTATTTCAAAAGCAAAATCATAAAAATCCTTTCGATTTTGATTTTTACAGCAAAAACTTATATTTGATGTCGGATGTGGGTACATTTAAATATGTTTGATGTGAGGTGGGGTAGAATCTCCAAAATGAGTACTCGGGGCCTTTGAAAGTCATAAAATGTCTGTGAGTATGTGGTTTTGGGAGAATGTGATTAAATATTAAAGAATCTGTTAGATTACACACCCAGCCATCTAAATGCCATTATGGCAGTGGTTATATAAATTATGGCAAACAATAGACTATCATCATGCAACCATTAAAAAGAATGAAGTATACTTATATGTGCTAATAGAAGACATCCAAGTTGTAGAATAATATCTACAGTATGATTTATTTTGTGTCAAAAGACCTCGTGTGTGTACACAGATAGTTAAGTAAATGTGTGCTATAATATGTGTATAAAAATTGTAAAAGGATCCACAGAAATACAGTAGTTTACCTCTGAAGATCAGACAGAAAGGTTGGGGGATACTTCTATTTTCAGGCTATAACGCTCATTTGAATTGCAAGAAAAAAATTTAGTAAGTGCCTGTATTACTTCTATAGTTTTTAAAAAACAACAAAAAAAATTGCAGAAGGGAGTTATCTGCAAGCAGACTGGAAAGGAAGGAGTTTGCAAACCAGGGATCAGCACTGTTCATCCAGTACTGTCCACGGGAAACGCCTCTGGGCATGGCCAACCCAAATAGCTTTTCACTGCAGCGGTGGGCAGAGGGGGCATCCCGGGACGATTTGACAGACCCACTGTAGCCCAGAGGACACAGCCCCCCAAGATTTTTGTCCTTCTTTTGCTCCGAGGCCACGTGCATTAAGCTACCTACTGATTCAATGTAATTTCATGATTCAACCAACGTGCACTGAGCATTGATTGTATTAGGTTTCTGTGGCTGCCGTAACAAATTGCCACAAATTAAGAGGCTTAAAACAACACAAGTGTGTTGTCTTAACAGTTCCGGAGGCCAGAAGTTCTAAATGGGTCCCACTGGGCTAAAATCAAGGTGTCAGCGTGGCTGCATTTCTTTCTGGAGGCTCAAAGGGAGAATCCATTTTCTGGCCTTTTCCTGCTTCTGGAGGCTGCGTTCCTTGGCTGGTGGCCTCTTTCCATCTTCAAAGCCAGCAGCGTTGCATCTTCAGATCTGTCTGACTCTGATCTTCTGCCTCCTTCCACTTACAAGGACCCTTGCGATTACACTGGGCCCACCCGGAAAACCCAGCATAACGCCCCCCTCTCAAGGTCAGCTGAGAGGTCAGCTGATTAGCAACCTTAATTCTACTGGCAAATTTAATGCTTCTCTGCCGTGTGATCTAACATATTCACAGGCTCCGGGGGGGATTGGGATGTGGACATTTTGCAGGCCATTGTTCTGCCCTCCACACCAATCAAATGCCAAATGCAGTTCGAGGATCTGAGAATACAGTAATGTGACCGATACAATTCTTGCCCGCAGGGGCACGCCATCTGGAGGGGAGGAAGGTGGCAATGCTGGACCTCCAGGCAGGACCTGCAGGAGGCAATGGGTAGTCAGAACCAGTTTTGAGAATTTTAGCTTCTCACCCATCTCAAAGACATGAAGGGTCAAATTCTAATGTTGGAGGTTGACTGGTGGAGTGATTTACTGGCAAGAGGTGTCAACGTACTGTGCACCTGCCATGACCCCATGTTCCCCATGGGATACCCCCTTACCTTATGCCAAGTGGGGAAGGGAGCTTGAAGGAACCACTTGGAGAGCTGGAGATGTGTGTCTTGCCCAGGGCGCGACAATATCCTGGTGTCTGACACCATCTGACGTGACAGGTCAAGGTTTGGCTGATGGGGTCAAGTAGAAAAGAGCGAGCCCAGGCTGCCCTGGGGACTACCGACATAGCAGAGGGAGGGGAAGGACGGGCTGCCCATGAGTCAAGTGGAGTGACGAGGGGAGCTGGCCTGGAGCCATCTGCGAGAGGAATTTTCCCAAGAAGTGTTCTTGAGTTAGCGCTGTGCATCACTCGAGCCCAGAGAGAATCCGTGCCAGTCACCGCAAGTCCAGCAAGGCCTCGCCTGTCCTTCTGTTCTCTTCCTCTCCCTGTTTTACCCCTGAAGAGTAGGGAGCAACCTGGCACCCTCCTGCTCTGCCCGTGATCCCCCGAAGCAGGCTCAAGCTGGAGAGAGGGAAGAACTTTCCCTTTATATAAAGCTTCCAATGGCACAGAGAGGTGGACATGTCCAGAGCACACAGCTAGTAAGGGGTCTGGTCTGAGCACTCTGGTCCAGAGCTCCTGTGTTTAGCCACCGAGCTCTGCTGTTTGCCTTTGCTCACCCAGCTCCCTGTGCCCAACAGGCTCTCCCTTCTTGTTCTCTGCTCAAAGTCCTGCCCACCCTTCAAGGTCAGGCTCAGATGTTTCCTTCTGTCTTCAAATCCCGGTTCCTGCCCCCAGCTCCCAAGGAGGACTCCTTTGCTGCCTGTCCGGGCTGTCTTTACACTTGTTACCCACTCTGTTAGAGGAGCACATTGCACTGCCGTGGTCTGTTCCCGTGTCTGTCTTCTGATGCAGATTGCAGCTCCCAGAGGGAGGCAGAGATGGTGTCTCTGTGGCCTCGGGACTTTCTGCAGAACAGGTGATAAACTGAATTGAAGTCTCCCTGGGTCTCACACCTACGACCATATCCCTGACTACTCACTCAAGGTGATTACAGAGATGTCAGCTGTTGGGCTCTTTGACGTGGCTGCGGGACCTTGAGAAGAGCTCAGAGTCTGACTCAAGAGCTGAGGCCAGTGCAGTGTTCAAGGCTGACGGGCTGCATGGAGCCTACTGGCTCCTTTACTTTCATCTCCTCCCCGAGGTGCTGGGGGCTTCCATTTGCCTTGTCCTCATGACCTTGGCCAAAGCCTGGCTGGCCCAGCACACTCCAGGGACTGTTAGGCACTGACACTTGCATGCCGGCTAAAAATGTCAACTGGGTTCCTAGTCTGTCCCCATACTACTGCCTCCATGACTCAGAATCCTGGGGAATAGGGTCACTGTTGGAGAGGCCAACTTGTGGCCAAGTTTCCAACTGTAGAAAAATTCCTAGTCCAGGCCAACCAGGAAGGAGGGATGGGATTGAGGCTGGGAGCTATTGTATAAATTAGCAGTAGGGGAGTTATGATGTGTTCTTTTCCAGGGCCCTCTGTAGGCACCCCTGGGCACCTTCTCAGCCTCCTCACTTCCATTCCTTTATTTCACAGCTGCAGAACTGGAAGCAGCCTTCAGGTAAGGCAGGTTCCAGCTGCCAATACCCCATTCAGTTTTGAATGTACAGAGTACAGGCACCTGTGGGGAATTCGGAAAAATCCATCCTGTTAGCAGCTACATAGGCGAAGAACTCAGACCCTTCAGCTATAGACTTACCACAGATGCACCCCTAGTTACCCACGGACCCTGTAGTCCAGCAGATGGGTAGGACTTGCACATACATTCCACGTGTACACACGTGCAGACACCCGCACATGTCACTGAGAGTACTGTCTGATGGCGTATGTGGCACGGGCTGGGAGCTCTGAGAAAGAGGCAACAGCATGTGCTGAGAACTCCAGGGAAGATTCCTGGAGGAAGTAGGCTTGGTGGGTAGGCGTGGCCTGGCTAAGGAAAATAAGGACAAGATGTGCCATTCACAGTGGCCGCCTCTCCTGCTTCAGCTCAACTGCTGCCGGCCGGGGCTTCCTTGACCACCCTAGAAAATTCATCGCATCTCACTATTCTGTTTTATTCTCTTCTGAACATTTACCCTTATGCTAAATTACTGTATTTTTGATTTGCTTGTTGACTTGTTTGTTTATATGTTTACGTGTTTATCATGTATCTAGTCCTGTTAGGGCAGACACCTCCATTCAGGCAGGGACCTTACCGTTTTGTTCATCCCTGTATCCCCAGCCCCTGGCACATTCCAGGTGTGTTTAATAGTTATTGTTTGAGTGAATGAATGAATGAATGAATGAATGGCTAAGTGAGTGGAACAATCAAATGGAAACATGCACCACCACACTGCCAGACAGACAGCAGACTTTTCTGTGCTCCTCTACCTTATTTGCAGGAGAAACAGCCTTTTATTCCCCTGACCTGAATCCGCTCATGAGATTTCGGAAGCTCTACCCTTCCGGAAGGAGCCCTTCTGCCTGTGGACATTGGCCTTGGCCTTGGGAATCGCTGTGACAGCTTCACCTGTGGCCATCAATGCGGCTGCAGTCCCCAAACCAGCCAGGCCAGACAGAGACCCTAACGCCCCTTTAGACCTTCTCTCTACAGCCTAAACCGCCTTGCTCGATGACTTGATTGGGAATTTGTGGAATTTTGTTTTCCTACTAGTGAAAATATCAGTTTATGGCAACTCAGGAGACAACACTGTGGAAACTGTCACTTTCATCCAGCTGGCATGGAGCTGGGGGTTTTCAGACATATCAGTATGCAAACATGAGCATCAGGACATACATATTTAGCTGGGAAAATGTGCAGGGGCTTCAGCTTCAGAACAAAACCTTAGCCAGAGGGAGGACTTAGTGATCTAAGGAACGTCTTTTAAGCCCAAGTCTCTCTGGACCAAAGGGTGGAATTATTCCAAGGTAAATAAATCAGTCCTGTTCTTCGTCTAGGATCAGGCAGCTTTGAGAACTTCAGTGACCCAGCCACCGTGGCTACACCATTAGGGCTTGGCTGTAAATCTAAGAATAATCCTTCTTCTTTAAGAGAAAGAAAACCTTTAAAAGTGACATCAATTATTTCTCCCCTTTTAAATAAAATTTTATTTTATTCTAAAAGGGCATGTTCATTGAAGAAAATTTGAAGACAAAGAATGATAAAAAGGGAATTAACATTATCGTTATTCTACAACCCAGGTAGAGAAAACCACTATTAACAACTTTCTTCTTTCTTCCTTTCTCTCTCTCTCTCCCTCCTTTTTTCTTCCTCCGCATATCCTTTTTTTCCCCTAGGGAGATGCATATATATGTTTTTCTCTAAATCAAGTGGCCATATGCCTGTTCACACACACACTTACAAATGTACCGTGAACATTTAG